>JAOQMP010000380.1:0-13952 GCA_027563575.1 Erythroxylum pedicellare
TCGAGGATGTGTTGGTAGGTGTTACGGGTAGTCTGCTCGTGGATCAAAGGGACTGCTAAATACCATCCAAGATTAACCGTAGAAGTAACTTGAAGACTGTGGCTAAGGCGTCTCACAGTTTCACGAGAAACATTTTTAGAAAAAGAAGATTCTAGTTTTGACGGTGTTGATCTCCAAAGGCAAGACAGAAAGACTCCAAGGTTCTGGCTATCACCTGCGTCTGCATATCCACTGCTTCAGCAAAAATGACTAGGTCATCTGCAAAGAAGAGATAAGATATGGGAGGTCCCGTTCGATTCAGCTTTATCAGTTTCTAGCTCCCACAGTCCACCTCCTTCGAAATGAGTTGACCTAATCTCCCCAAACAGAGCACAAAAAGGTAAGGCAAAAGGGGTCACCTTGCTTGATGCCCTGCGAAGGTTTGAACGTTTCAGAGATGGTGCCTTGCCAGGCAACTTTCATAACCATCATTACACACTTCATAGTGACACAGATCAGATTTTCTAGGATCCCAATATCCATCAGAGTATCGTGAATGAACTCCCATCGAAGTCTGTTATAAGCTTTTTCCAAGTCCACTTTCAGGGCCAGGAACAGTCTTACTCGTCTTCCTCCGCGTTGTATGGATAACCTCCTGGGAGATAATAATATTCTCAGTGATGTGCCTACCAGGAATGAAGCTGCATTGGTTTGCCACTATGAGGTAGTCCATGAGTACTTTCAATCTATTCACAATGACATTAGAAATGGCTTTATAGATAACTGGACACAGGCTAATCGGGCGAAATTGAGAAATAAGGTGTGGAGATGGGATTTTGGGAATTAGGACCAGTAGGGTTTGATTTAGGTCCTATTCCCATCATTCCATCCGGAAAACTTGTTGAATAAACTGTCGGCCCTACTGTCCCCCATTGGTTTTGGAAGAATAGCGCATTAAAACCATTGACACCCAGAGCTTTGTTTGGATTCATATAAAAAACAACACTTCTGATTTCATTATCCTGGACTGGGAGAGCTAACTCCTGTACCTTTGCATCCGAAAGCGTCGGGAAGGCTCTTGCGAGTGGGAGCAGTTGATGCGTCCCGTCCTCGATGATGTAGAGGTTGACAAAATAGTTCTTTACTAGCAAACGCAATTGTTCAGGATCCGTAACAATGTTCCTAGTATCGTCAGAGATCTTGTCAATCCTCAATTTATTGCTTTTGGAAAGGGTGAGCGTATGGTAATACTTGGTATTGTGATCGCCCTTCAATAACCACTCACACCGGGCTTTCCAATGCCAAAACAGTTCCTCCTTTCATAAGACTTGCATCAATTCTCTGCTGATCGTGTCCTCCAGAACAAGAAATGAATCTGAATTATCGACCGTCATTGCACGCTAAAGCACTTTTAGACGGGCTAGAAGCCTTCTTTTTTGGTGGAAAATATTCTTAAAAACCTGCGTGTTCCAGCTCATAAGGTGCTTTGAGAATTGGGCCAAAGATCTACTTATCGCCTCCTCAGCTGGGATCCAATGCTCGACGACCACTTCGTTAAATCCTGAGTGCATGATCCACATGTTTTGGAACCAAAAGGGCGGTGCTCCACTTTGTGGGATTCAGAATAACTGGACCAACATAAGTCTATGGTCGGAACCAAGGAAGGGTAAATATTGGTTCACTGTATGGGGGAACGTCTGCAACCAGGCGGAGGAACCAAATACTCTATCTAGACGAGCTTGAACCGTTCCTCTTTGCCAAGTGAATTTTGAGCCTATAAAACCTAAATAGTGGAGTCCACATCGATGCACCCACTCCTTAAACCTTCTACTCACTACTTAAGTAGAGGGAGCTCCTCCCCTTTTATCTGAAATCTCCAGCTTAACATTAAAATCTCCCCCCACAATCTAAGGTCTCTAGGTAGAGCATCCGATCCAAGGTAAAACGGGCTAGAGCATGGACTGCGATGCCACTTGCGGGCTAGCATAAACTATAGTAAAATCGAAATAATTCTGCTCATTCTTGACAGAAGTATGAATAAGTTGTCTGTGCGCGATGACAACTGAAATGTCAAAAGCTTCCTACCAAAGAAGCCAAATATCGCCAAAAAATCCTTTGACTTCTACTATAAAAGAATAATCAAAACCTAGGGAAAGGATCACATACTTTGCCCTAGAGTCACTAATTTGGGGTTCCATTAAAGGCAAAATGCCCGGCTTGTAATTGCAAATGTAATTACGCAGAAGGGTCTAGAATGCCGACCCTCCTGCCCCTTGGCAATTTCATAACAAAATCGACATAAAATAGAATGAGGTAAGAAATGTTACCCTATATCGGAGCAACCACGGTGTCTCCGACTTGCCACCTCCGACTTGGGTATTTGTCTGGTCTTGCGGAATCATCTCCATAGCCGGGCTTGATGCAGATATGATAGACTGTCCACCCAATAACATTTACAAATCAGGAGGTTCTGAGGGCTGTAGGACAATTATGCCATTTCGCAGACTGGCCTCATCCCCAGGTTCTTTGACACCCTCCATCAATTGAAGTCTCTCCTCTATCCCCACCGCCTGATCCGCAATGATAAGTCTATCACAAACCATTTCAGAGTGAGTCGGGATTTCAATTGCTAAATTCCTATCCTTTACCATGGTTTTAAGTTGGACAGTTTGTGCCATTTCCGAGTCCTTGGAATTCTTGACTCTCGCTAGGCTTGACCCTGTCCCCCCGGGTCTATGGGGTATTGATAACTGCTTTACCTTTGGAACTTTTCTTGGAAACTCTTGCGTGGTCTGATGATGGTGAGCCCCCCTCCCCCTTTAGGGATAATCTTGCCTGTTCTAATGAAAATGGACAGTTGATCCTTTGTCCAAAGCTAGCGAAGGTTCCACTATTTGGGGTCTTAGATGGACTGGGGGTCACATCTTCAGCTGGCTCTTGGTTAAGTAACACTTCAAACCTTGAGCCTTGTCGAGAAGTCTCTCCGTTCTGACTACCTCCCACCTGTCCCTGTCTTTTAAGCGCTGGTTTAGAGGCTCTCCTTTGCACGTTGGTCCATGGCCCATAACTGTTGTGCGTCCCATCCTCCTTCCTCCTCGCGTGCTCCTCCGATGGTCGCCTGAGTTCGGTCTCTATTTCACGGTCCCTGTACGTCAGATTCGGGGTAGGTCTTGTCGCCTTGAACGTCTATGGACAGGCGCTCATTAGATGTCCAATTTTATCGCATATATAACAAACTTGAGGGAACCCCTCATACACTATCATCAACGTTTCACCATCCAAGTCTATGTTCGTTTTCAGGGGCACACTTAGATCGACATCCACGGCAACACGCGCATATTTCCCTTGCTGGGCAAGCAAGGTTGCATCGTCCAATTTCATGGTAATCCCCCGAGATTCCTTAGAGCTTTAAGTATCGAAGGATGGTATCGTGCTATTAGCAGGTCAGGGAATCGAATCCAGACGACAGCTCTCGTAACCTAGGCGTGCGTCGGATGGAAGGTGGGAGTCCATCGCTAAATGGCGAGAACCTGTCCAAAAATCACCCACGACCTATTGGTGAGGACGTGTAGATAATCAGCTTCCTCCATGTATTTTACCAGGTATAACTCATGTTCAAGATCCACAATTTTCATAGGACCACACAGCTTCCACATATTCCTCAGGTGGTTGCTGAGAATCCAGTAGCCCACTTGTCTTCCCAGACGCTTGATGGTGACTGCTAACATCCACTGGCTATCCAGTTTCGACTTCAGATGTTGGGATAACATGATGTTACGCCCATGCTCCCCAACTGTGGCCGTGATGTCGCCGTCTTCTATGTCGACAGGAATGTCTTTAGGCCAAACGGTAATCACCTCCACCATTTCCCCAGTCGCTCCTCCGGTCACCGCCGCGCTATAAGATGGCTTGTGTTGAGCTGGTTCGTCATCTCTTTTCTGGTGCGTCCTTTCTTGGCTTGGTTCCCCTCAGGATCGAGGGTGTCCATAGTGGCGAAGAACTCTGCCAGCAGTACTCGAGGGTGCTCAAGAGACTTCTGTCTTCCACGACGTAAACCCTTCGCCAACTTTTCTCTCTCTATATACTGATTTTATCACTGTTGCTAAATTATGGTTCAGGGAACTGAAAGTTTTTTGAGTTTCGTGTTAAAAGACATATAAGCTTCCAATCTTTCATCCGCAAAGATCCCCTTCTCATATTCCTGAAGATGTACAGGTCAGTAACTGGAACTTTTATTACAAGGCGAAAAGGATGACAAGATTATTGCAGTATGTGCTGATGACCTTGAATTTCGCCATTACACGGACATTAAAGAGCTTCACCCTTATCGTCCGGCTGAAATCCACTGGTTTTTTGAAGACTATATCCAATCTTCAATCTTTCTAAAATTGTCTTCTTAAAAATATTCTTCATTTTGGTCATTCAAAATTTTGCCATTGGCTCAGTTATAAAAAAAGCATTTAACTTACGGTTGTCCACTTACGTTCAGCATATCTTTTAACTGCCAACAACAGACAAAAAGAATGAGAACAAGAAGGTTGATGTGGAAGACTTCTTGGCAGCTGAGGCAGCAGTTGCATCCATCAAGTATTCTATGTGAGAACTTTTTTGAGCATCTTTAAATATGAAGCTGTCCATTTCCTAACATTCGTGGTGTTTTATTTTGTTGTAAGGACCTATATGCATCCTACATAGTTGAGAGCTTGAGGCAGTAACTTCATCTCCATACTACTACGTTGTCCTATAATCCTATCTATAAGAAAAGGCTTTATAGTTTTCAAACATGTTAACTACTTGAATTACATGATCAATATGTCGCTCTAAATGAAATTAGGCCAAGGCTACATTAATGCACAAAAATGACAAATTTATTAGGTTAAATGTAGACAGGACGTGATGTTAGGAAATCACAAAGTGCGCCTATGTTTATAAGACCTTCTCTACTTCTAAATTAATCATACGTTTGTAGATGAAGAAGAAGAAGCAGAGGAAGAGGAAAAAGATGGGATTACTGGACAAAGCAATCTATTCCGTCGAATTTTGGAACTGCGAGACCCGGCAAGCTGAATCATCTGGGTTGTCGTCTCTAAGGCAACTGTTACTTCCAAGAATAGTGTCGTCTCTAAGGCAATCATCATCAGTCTCACTTACACAACCCAAACACTTGACTCGACCCCACATCCTTTCCCATCAAGCGATTGAACAACTGAAATGGCCGTTTGCCGAGAGAAGGGATTGTGCTTTAATTGTGATGCCGGATTTGTGCCAGGACACCATTGTAAACTGCCAGAGTTTCACGAGTACAGCCTTATTGAAGCATCACCCATAGCACCAGAGCTCGTTGAGAATCCCCTTCCCCAAACACTCGATACTATAGATGCTAAAGTTCCCATAATTTCTTTTCATGCCCTCACTGGATAGATGTGCATTCCACATTGAAACTTGCTGGTTCTGTTAGTGGGCATACAGTGGTGGTCCTAATAGATGGCAGATCCACCAACAATCTTTTCCAAACAAGGCTCACCTCATCTCTGGGTAGCGGCTGGGAATGGAGTCATTGGGCTGCGTGGGATCGTGTCTTCAAGTTTCATTGAAGTTGGACAAGGCTTTGCTCTTAGTGATTTTTTTCGCTCTTGCCTATCTATGGACCTGATTTAGTATTACTATCCTATCTAACTAGTTAGGATCTGCGGATGAAATTCCAGCATGATGGCTCTCAAGTCTGATTTCAAAGGTTACAATAACCCAGCGTCAATCGCGTTTCTGCATCCTCTTTGGAAAAGTGGTGTGCACTTAATTTCTAGCCTAATACCTCCATGTATCCATTGAATCCATCACCTCAGACCCCAAGCCTAAAATTAGCTCTCTATTATCACCCTATGATAGAATTTAATTTCTTATAGTAAAAACTATTTCCAATTATATAAACAATCATGTCAAATCATCAAGAATACTTAGATATATTATGAAAGCATACTTAAATTCATGAGAACAACGTGATTTTTAATCCTATAGTTATTCGTATTTCAAGTCAATATGTACGTCTATTTTTTCTCAAGAATTGTCTCTTTTCTTACTGATGGGATATCAAAAAAGACAATCATTCATATGACTTAGGGAGTGTAACTCTAACTCTTTATAATTTGTCTTATTTCCATTTTAACCCATCACAAAATAGAAATTAGACTATTGAGTCTCTACACATTAAAGTTCATATTTTATTAGATGTCATATAGTCCAAAGCCTTTAACTTTAATAGATCACTTTAACCGTGCTTAGCCTTATGATAGCTCATATTATACAATTAATAAAGTATATATGTAGCCATACGTTAGATTAAATCTAATAATCTCCCACTTGGGTCATATATATATAACTCATGTAATTGTATATCATGTCATAACCTTATGAGCTCAAAATTTGCTATCACTATCAAATACATCTTTAATCAATCTCTTTCATCAATTATAATATATAAGATCAAAGTAGTTTTCTTTATACTCGTATCATAACTAAACCCATCAATGGCCACTTATGCCAATACAATTGAACAACATAAATCAAGCATGGATGTGTAGTATAGAAATTACATGTAATGTGATCTTGACGTGACTACTTCCAACTGATCCAAATTCTTTATTCCCTATTGAGATCAATCAAACAAACTTTAAAGTTCAAATAAATCATAAAAGTGTCTATAATTGAAAATTATTCGAAATAACAAACTCCTACTAAAATGACATATCTTCAATAGATACAACACCCATATGAGCAACATGCTCATAAAAGACCTTTAGTGGTAATCCCTTAGTGAGTGAATCAGCAACCATGGAGTTTATCCTAATATGTTCAATAGACATTTGACCACCTTGAACTCTATCTTTGATAACCAGAAACTTAAGCTCTATATGTTTGGACTTCGTTGAGTTGCTGTTGTTGTTGGAATAGAGTACTGTTGACTTATCGTCACAAAATAACTGTAGTGGTCTTTTAATGCCATCTACAATTCGTAGCCCAGTGATAAAATCTCGTAGTCATAATCCATGATTGGATGCCTCATAACATACTATGAACTTCGTTGTCATAATGGAAGAAACAATGAGTGTCTTAGCACTCTTCTAGAAAATAACTCATGTAGCCCGATGTAGATCTCCAACTATCTTGCTATCTAGCTAAATCAGAATTAGAATCAATATACCCATTGATCTCTAACTAATTCGACTTCTTGTATGTGAACATGTAATCTTTTGTTCTCTGTAAGTACTGCATAACTCGTTTGGTTGCTCTCTAATAATCGATTCCAGGAGTGCTTAAGTATCTGCCCAGCATTCCAACAATATATGCAATATCTAGACGCGTACATACTTGAACATACATTGGACTCCCTATTGTTAAAGCATAAGGAATCTTCTGCATCTCTTTAGTTTCAAACTCATTCTTGGGGCATTGGTTGATACTAAACTTGTCTCTTTTAGCAACAAGGGTGTCACTTGGTTTACAATCCTACATACCAAACCTCTTAAGAACATTTTCGATATAGCTCTTTTGTGATAATCTAAGTATACCCCGAGAGAGATATCGGTGTATTTGTATCCCTAATATAAAAGAGGCGTCACCAAGATCTTTCATTTCAAATTTCTTTGTCAGAAAGCTATTAGTTTTGTGCAATAAGCCTATATCATTGCTAACAAGCGGTATGTCATCGACATATAAAACCAGAAAAATATTCTTGCTCCTACTGAACTTATGGTATATACAATCATCAACCACATTCATTTCAAAACCAAAGGAAAGAATAACTTGATAAAATTTGTAATAACATTGACAGGAAGCTTGCTTGAGCCCATAGATGAATTTCTTCAATTTGCAAACCATTTGCTTTGGGTCTGCCAACACAAAATTTTCTGGTTGTACCATATAAATTGTCTCATCAATGTCAGCATTGAGAAGCGCAATCTTTACATCCATCTAATATAACTTAAGGTTGAAACGTGCCACAAGTGTCATTATAGTTCTAAAAGAGTCTATTGTTGAAACCAGAGAGAAAGTCTCTTTATAATCAATGTCTTCTTTCTGTGTAAAGCCTTTTGCAACTAAACGAGCCTTATATCTCTCTATATTGCCCTTTAAATCCCTCTTGGTTTTAAATATCCATTTGTAATCGATGGGTTTTGCACCTTCAGGCAATGAGACAAGATCCCAAACGTCATTGTCTTTCATAGACTTTATCTCCTCAGTTATGACTTCAATCCACTTTTGAGAGTTATAACTTTTCATAGCCTGATGGAAGTTGACTAAATCATCTTCCACATCGCCAATGTCACCCTCATGTTCTTGGAGAAATATGATGTAATCATCTGGAAAAACACTTCTCCTTTCTCTAGTGGAACTCCTTAATGACACTAGTTCTTTAGGTTGGTGAGTTTGTTCTTCTGGAATAATTTCTATAATCTAAATAGGGAGTTCCTCAACATTGTCACGTTGTTCTGGATTTGTTACTTTGATAATATCAGGAATAAAACTCATATCATTGTCAACAACAACTAGAGGAATATTAACATATTCCTCTTCAAAGACAACATCTCTCAACTTATCTCCTCTCCCAAACTTAACATCTTCAAATAATCGGGCATTTTCTGTCTTAAAAATTGACTTTATAGTGGGATTATAAAACTTGTAACCCCTAGACCTTTTAAAGTATCCAACAAAATAGCAACTAATAGTTCTAGAATCCATTTTCTTTTCATTTGACTTATATGTACAAGTGGTTCAAATTGGGCCTTTTACCCATCCAAAGCTCATAAGGGGTTTTGGTAGTTACCCTATTTAATATGTAAACTGCAGTCTTTAATGCTTCTCCCCAAAGAGATTTTGGTAAAGTAGAATGACTAATTATACTCCTTACTATTATCCTTCAGTGTTTTGTTTCGCTTTTTAGCAACACCATTCATGCTAGGACATCCTAGCATGGTGTACTATGGGATGATACCGCACTCTTCATGGAACTTAACAAATGATCCTGGACAGTGTTTACCTGATTTGTCCTATCTAATATGATATTTACCATCATGGTCAAATTTGGTACTTTTTATTCTTTTGTTGAGTTGATTTTCAATCTCAGCCTTATAGTTTTTGAACACGTTAAGATTGTCAACCATTTCAAAAAGCTATAGAGAATGATCCATAAATATTCGTATATAAGAGTTCTAAGACGCCTATAGCATTGTTGGCACCTGATTTCCTTAGGTTTGTCTGTTTCTTCTTAATATAATTAACATAATTTTCAAAGTCCGCATAAGTTTTAAATGTATCAATCGACCAAATATCTTTTTTCTTAAAAATGGCTTTAAAAATATTTGGTTCCAAGATGCTAAAGCTTTAAGGTTGTTTATGGTCTTTATTAAATAGTTAAAGTATAAACCCATATTTATTATCCAATGGTCAAGACTTTATTAAAACAAAATAGGAACGTTGACAGATTTTGGACCATTGAAAACAACGGCTGTTAATTGTTTCGGCAGTTTCCTCCTTTTTAGGTTTAACCGTACACAAATCATTGAATAGATGAAAAAAAACGGATGCCTAATGTCTTCCTCGCTTCTTTCACCACTAACGCCACTGTCAATGGAAAGTTACCAAATTAAAAAAAAACTACGATACTTTTGGCCTTGATATGTTCACTATTTTTCACCGTAAACATGGAAGACAAATAATTAAAAAGTTTTCAAAGATATAACATGAAACCTAACTCTGATATCACTTAGATATAATTTAATTTCTTATGATGAAAGCCATCACCAATCATATAAACAATCATGTCAAATTATAAAAAATGCTTAGATCTATTGCGGAAGAGTACCTAAATTTATAAGAACAACGTGATTTTTGAATCTAATGATTATTCGTCTTCCAAGTTAATATGTACGTCTATTTTCTCTAAAAAATTATCTCTTTTTTGACTGATGGGATATTAAAGAAGACAATCGTTTGTATGACTCGAGGATCATAATCCTAACTTTTTATATAATTTGTCTTATTTCTATTTTAGCTCATCACAAAATAGAAATTAAACTATTGAGTCTCTACACATAAAAGTCTATACTTTATTAAATGTCATATAACCCAAAGCCTTTAACCTTAATAGATCACTTTAATTGAGCTTAACCTTATAATAACTCATAATATACAATTAATAATATATATATATATACCCACACGTTGGGCTAAATCCATCACCCTCTTCTTGTCACCACATATACCTTTTAGACCATTGCATCCCCCTTTTCAATGTTAAACCCAAAATGTTGATTGGTGAGATGCTTATGGATGTAATTATTCAGCCAAGTACTACTTCAATTTCGTCGCTGATTCTATTGGTGAAACAAAAAGGTTGTTTATGTCAATTTTGTGAAGATTATAACGCTTTGAATGCAGTCACTATTAAGGTTTGTCTTTCGATACACCCACAGTCCGATGAGCTGAAATCTTTGAGGCACAAGTCTCTCCAAATTGGATCTATGTGCAGGCTATTATTAAGTTAGGAAGAAATTTTTGGGGTACAACTCTCTCTAAATTGGATCTACAAGCTAGCTATTATCAAGTCAGAATTCACATAGTTTTTTACACTCATTAAGGGCAATACGAGTTTTTAGTTCAATCTTCTTTTATCTAATGAAATTAAGACTCAATCAGCTTATAGGGGTTTGTAACTTTCAAATATATATATGTATGTATTTATTATAGTGGTTTTATTAGCACTACTTATTTTGTGAATTCACAAATCCAAACACTTCATAGTTTTGTGATAGGTCATTCACATAGCCAAATAAAAGAAACTTAAGATAACTGCACAACTATGAGAAAAGAAAAGAAAAAGAACAAATTAAATGTGATCATTTGAATTGAATCTTAAATGCGATCATCTGAATTGAATCTTGTCTATGTTTTATAAGGTTGTTTCTTAGAACCCTTGGCTTTGTTGTAACAAACCAAAGTTGTAGTCAAAGAGAAGAGCCATCTCTTTATATACATAGATGATTGTATGTTGATCTGGGGACAAATTAAGAATATGCTTCTAATTGAGTAAAAACTAAAATTTTGATTCCAAGAACTCAATTTGTCTTTTTTAAATTATTTTGTCTGTGTGAAGGAGAGAGTAGTATCCAGAAGGTCAAAACACTAAGCATATCTTATCAAACAAGGCGAGCATGGCTAGGATTCATGATTGATGTTTTAAAGCCATGGTTTTGTAAAATAGTAATATATTTTTCACTTATATTTATCAAGTTCTTCAAGCCAAATCCTAAGTTCCCTTGAAAGCTTGTCTAGTCTACTGACTCTTGAGCTCTGGATATGGGCTAGCCTAGAATAAATTAAGAGTTTGAGTTTGACTCTTGTCTACATTTTAAAATGATATTAACTTTATTGTGATAAATAATTAAAAAATTCAACCGATTTTGTCGATTAAATTGTAAAAATTTTGAATCATCCAATTTTTCATTCGATTTATTTTAATAATTTTTGCTGTCAAAAATTGATCAATTTATTAATTAATCAGTCAATTTTTGTAAATTAATAAATTCTTATAAAACAAAATAAATCAATTAATGTTCATTTAATAGTGTCTTTTTTAATTAAGTTTCAAATTCTTCTAAAGATAAGAACAATCTCCTTCAATCATATTTTAAAATTCTTTAATTTTATTCAATCTTTAATCGGTTTTATAATGATCTAATATCTGTTGAAATTTTCAAATCTTAAACATCTTATATACCTATTTAACTTTCGATCTGGTTTTTGAAACATTGATTGTAATTCAGGCTCTTACAAAATTAAAGTTTCGGGGATATCTAATGACTATTTGACTGGATTATAATAAAAAGTCTTTAATTATTTATAGAAAAGATATGAAAAATTCTTATAAAGAATCCATCCCATTCTATATCGAGATCATTTAATATTTTACAAATATTCTCTCATTCATGTTAACACACCGTTTATTTTATATTTTTATGTTCCCAACTCATACTACTCGTTCCCTTCTCTGTTTTTGTTTTCTGGTTGATATCATTTAACAAAGGCACTATACTGGTTGTTTATTATAATCCATTTATGCTTTTATTTCGATTAATTCAGTTTCTAATGTTTTATTAAGATTATTGGTTTTATGTCAGTTCTAACCTAAGAAGTTAAGATACGAATACTCAGTTGATAGATCAAACCTTAAATTAAGCTCTTATGAAACCTTAAATTTTTATATATACCACTTATAGTTTCTGATTTTTCCATTCTAAAGCATATATCCAAATCCTAGTATATCACAAAGGTTCTTCCTAGACCATATTACATGTGAGGCGATAAGAGGGCCTCAGTATAATAATTCGAAGTTGTCTTTATATCGAGAAATGAGGATGCTGGACCAAAAAGTCATGAGCTTCTAAAGTTCTTTGTATTCCAGGGCCACAGGTGATGGTTGCTGGTTGGCGGTGGGAAACTGTGACAACCACCCCAAGTTATAGCGACCTTTCGAGGAACAGTGATTGTGATTAATATAAAAAGAGTAAAGTTCTTACATATGGTTTTCATGTCCTTGCTTTGAACCAGAAGTCGACTCTTTATAGTTCTGTAATTTTTTATGCTAACAATCAACTAGTATTGTTTTTGTTCTGCTATTCTCTACCACACTGATGGTCGGATTAAAATTTTTGATTTGAAATGTAGTCTCATTTTGCGTTAGAGAAGTATGTATCCTCCATCATAACCCATTTAACATACAATAGTTACTATATATTTCTCATTCTTGACATATGCACAATCAAAACCCTTCCCAATGACATATTGCATTAGAGCTTGTCTAAACACTTACAAATGAACTAAATAATCTACCAACCTTTAAATCCATTGACATCAATGTATCATTATGTACATTAAATATTGAGAACTTAGGCCTTCTTCTCCCTTCTTCATCTGAACCAGCATCCACACTAGTAAGCTCATCGTAATCTTCATATATAGAATATATATATATATACCTAGTATATTATTTATTGGGACTTCTTTTACACTACCATCGACAGCCTTGTTCATAATCTCTTCACCATCTACCTCATTAAATATATCATTAGAATCAGCTAAACTATAATCATCAAAGTCACTAACTTCTCCTTCCTTACCCTCATATGTTAGATCATTAAATTCACTAGCCTCACGATCATTTGTGTTAGACAATTTACCCGCCCAAAAATTAAAATTGGTTGATCACTTTCTACAACCTCACAGTCAATTTATTTATCATCTTTTAAACATCGTTTATTATGTCTCAATAAGAGATACACAACACTGTCCAAAAATACCTCCACAATCTCATAGTCTTTCTTTTCAATTAAATTAATTGTAACAATGATTTCAACCTTACTCCTTAATTCTCTAATGTCATCTTTAAATAAAAACTCAAACCTCAAAATAGTCAAGTCCCTTGCAGTGTATATGAATCACAACATGGTCAATTGATTTGATTCTACTCCAAAATTATATATGTCTCTTTTTTTGATAGTGCATAGTAAGGGTAAATTTGAAGGTTCTATATGCCAAAATTGAAACTCAATCCTAAGGTTTGTCAAATAAGAAATGCAAACAAATAAACAAAAATAAGTTATGAAGTATTGAATTAAAATTTTTTATTTACTTCCAGGATGTTGGACCCCACACCCCACCCGTAGGTGTTTGCAGGTTATACTGCGGCGTGTGTTTGCGGGTGATACCGCGGCATCCAACCTTAATCAGAATTGTCCTCTTTGGTCAAAGGCGAGTCCACGACTCGAACCCAAGACCTCAAGGGTTTGTTCCACTTTAAGTGGACGCCTCTTACCATTGAGCTATCCCCAAAAATTTTTTTTTAAGAATAAGCATGATTAGATTAAATTAATTAAGTTAGATTAGCATAAATTAAGGAATCATTAATTAACTTGAGATAG
>JAOQMP010000427.1:0-13948 GCA_027563575.1 Erythroxylum pedicellare
GATCATTGAATGATTTACAAAGCTGTAAGAATGTGATATGCTTGAATTCATGGTATGAAACCACTGATTTATATGTAAATTGAATTTCAAACATTTATGTTTTTTAATATGTTAAGTCCTCATTGTGGGTAAATATGCATGCCTAAAAGATTCTGCATCTGCTCCTGTGGCAATTCAGTGCTGAGATTTTTGTCTCTCCTATGGCACTTCGATGCCAAGACTTTTGTCTCTCTTGTGACACTTCGGTGTCGATACTTTGGCCTCTCCTAGACATTTTGGTGTTGAGATTTCGATCTCTCTAGTGACACTCTGGTGTCAAGATTCAATCTCTCTTAGACACTTTTATGTCAGGTATTCTGAAATATGTTTAATTTTTGATATAAATAAAGAAATTATGTTCTGATTCTGAAGGGTTTATACCCTCTTTTGATATTTAGTTCTATTTTCTACACAATCTGTTCTGAGATATATTATGTTTAAATTATTCTTTTCAATAAACTGTTAATGCATGCTTATATTATATCATGTTTTCGTATAATTAGTTGTTAGTTTATGTATAGATTAGTTATTACTTACTAAGCTATATGCTTAGCATAGTGAATTTGCTCCGTGTAGGTTCAGAGCGAGGATTATAAAGATCGGGATGAGTCAACCGCAATGGCTAATAGATTCTATGTCTTGTTTTGATATGTAATGTATGTTTTCTTCTGTTTCTAAAAATAGATGTAATGAATGTTTAATATATTTTGAAATGCTTCCGTATCGTTCTATTGTTTGTTTCTGTTTGTGAGTCCAATGTGGCACTCCCATATCCTCCTAAGGGGTATTAGGGCATCACATAATATGTATCAAGAAGGTTTGAAATGGGTGGAAAGAAAGATTGATGTATTCTTCTATAGATGCCAAAGAGTATTGAATGCTTAAATGATCTACTCTTTAGTAAGAAGAACTTTGAAAAGTTATTTGTGGGTAAGTTAAGTGATGAGGGTTCCTATATCCTACAAAAAGACAACAGGGATGAAAGAGCTAAAAAGCCTTCGATTCTATAAAAAAGTGGAATCAAGCATTTAATTATAGATCCAAGACTAAATGCTTGAGTAAGAAGTTCATTTAAAAGACTTCTGAAGAAGCACTTATTGGGGGTAACCTAATGTTCTAACCTTTCTTTTCTTTCTTTACAGTTTATTGGTTCTAGTCATTTACTAATTTTCATTTTAGTTCTTTTATAGGTGGTATTTAAATTTTTGTGGATTCTACCTCACCAACTTGGCATAGATAAAGGGGAGAGTTCCTAACATTCGATATCTTTTATATGTGTTTTTATGATCTTATTTATTTGATAGCAAAGATAATGTCATGTTTAAGTGTGAGGGGTTAATCCAAGATTTTCTTTTCTCAAGTTTTGTATGTTAACTAACATTTTTTAGTTATGTGTTTAGGGTGTCTTAGGTTTAGATTTCTAACTTTCTTGTTCTTTTTTTATGTTAAGAATTACATTAGTATCTTTAGTTGATGGGATGAGTTTATGCATGATTTTATGTTGAGATTGACTTTAAAAAAACTATATGCATAATATGATTAAGTGAATTATGTGCAAATCTTGAATTTATCAATAGTACTAAACTAAATTTGTTAAGTGATTATGTTTTGAATTGACTTAAGCAATTTAACAAAAAATTAAGCCTTCATGTAATTTTTTTGTTTTAAGTGTGGATACCTTCTTTAATCTTAGTTTTCTGGAACTTGAATTTCATATGTTGAGTTTACATGTAAGATATGTACAAGAATTAAAATGATAAAGGCACTAAGATTTGGGTATGAGCCAAATTATCTACCTTTTTATACATTAATCCATTATTGAGATCCTTTGAACCTTTTATGAAATTAAGATTTTTCTTAGTACCTCTGTACTAAAGAATCTTGATCCTAAAAGAAAAAGAAGTATTCACTCCCTAATTCATGATTAGTAGAGCATTTACTTGTATTTTTATATATTCCAAAAAGAGATGCAAGAAAATAAATATAGGAGAATTAGTAAAGTTTATGAAATAGGAGATGTAAAAGGGGGAATCTTATGCCAATTCAAAAACTTCAAAGAAAAAAAGAAGAATAAATAAGTAAATAAAATAATAAAATTAAAAATTAAGTGTTAAAAATTGATTGTAAAGAATAAAGGAACAAAAGTGGTTGTAAGAATATGTGAGT
Organism: Erythroxylum pedicellare; assembly: GCA_027563575.1. Classification (NCBI taxonomy): domain Eukaryota; kingdom Viridiplantae; phylum Streptophyta; class Magnoliopsida; order Malpighiales; family Erythroxylaceae; genus Erythroxylum; species Erythroxylum pedicellare. The sequence goes on from JAOQMP010000427.1 coordinate 2,206, forward strand.
TAATGGAGCGAGGATTAATTTATTTGTTTCTCTTGATTTATTTGTTAATGCTATACAAGTTTTGTTGTTTCTCCTATTCTTTTTCCTTTGTAGCCCATATAACCCTTTGTCCCCATTATAACCCTATTCAAAGTCCTTATGATTTTTTGCTTGTATATATCTATTTTAGTTGTTGAGATCAAACATTTTCAAGCTTATGATAAGCTCACTTTTATAAGAAGATGGCAAGAGTAGCTCACCCAAATTTTAAATTCTTGTGTGAATGAGTGATACCTTATGAGAACATGTCAAATTGAAGTGGTTGAACTTGATGAAGGAAGTGGAATAGTGTTTATTTTTTCTTGTTTGTATTGTGATTTACATAAGAAATATTATGTGTTTTAAGTTTTGTAATTCAATTAAGACTTGAATTTGTATATCTTTTGTTATTAACTATGAAGCTAACTAATGAGTTTAAACCAAAATTTATGGTTGTTAGAAATAAACCATTAAGATATATAACTCATCCAATAGGGACACCTAGGAGTTTAAAGGCTTCTATATGTTAAATGTCACTGTCCATCTACAAAAGTGGAATTTTCATCAGTTTTGCTTTATTTAAGTTAGGTTATTAGCTAGGGTTTATTTATTGTGATTGTATGAGGAGAAAAAAATAAGTTAAATATAGGGTAATTTGATAAATCTATATTTTACATGCCATTTAGAATTAACTTACTTGATATTTGGCACTTTTATATCATATTTTATATGGTTTTTTATAAAATTTTCATATTTTTAGTTTAATGTCTTGTAAATGATGAGGTTCAAGAGAAAATACAAATTTGAGTGCAACTTTCTCAATAGTTATTTAATCTAAAAGATCTTAGATTTATTTAGAAGATAAAAAGATGAAAAACAACTTTGTAGGAGACATAAAAGTCAATTCTAACTTGAAGATATCTAAAAATAGAGAAATTGGTGGACAAATGCACAATAGGCACCAAACAGGCATATAGTTCGTGAAGATATGAGAAGTTATGAAATAGAATAATACTGATGCAAGAGTTAATCCTAGACTAGTGCTAGACTAATCTTGACTTTAAAAAGAAAGGAATTGAACAACACCAATGCCAATTAGAAATTAGTGCGAAGAGTTAATTATTTGTAGCTTCACAATAAAAAAATTCCAGAACAAAACTTGCATTATTATTATTGCTGGTCCAACACTAGTTTTTAGTTACAAGTTATAAGAATGTGCTACAAGTAATCTAGGAATCTAATTTTGTAATCCTAAATAAATACATGTAGGGGCTTTTGGCAAGGTCTAAGAACCATCTAAATTTGTTTTTCATAGCTTTTATTCTTTCTTAGTCTTAGAGGAAGATTCAAAGCAAGATTGGAGGAGCCATTGATAATTTCTCTTCATCTTGTCATCTATTCTTTCATTTATGTTGACATATGCTTATTTATGTTTAATTTTTACTATTTTTAGTGAATAGAAACCTTAGTTAAGGTTAGGGATGTAGATTGTAAGGATTCTTTAATTATATATACATGATTGATTATTTAGTTAGTTGAATTTATTCTTTTTGCTCTTATATGTGGAGTTTATACCTGGCCATCATAGATTTAATCTTAGTAATTATATAAAGGAACGAGAGGTAAAAAAATTCTACACACTAGGAGAATAAAAACTTTAACGTTATAGAATAATAGTAACTAAGAATTTAGAGATAAATAAACAAATTAAATAAACTTAATGAATGTGATTAGATTGAATTACTCATCGGGAGTTGGTAGTTCCCTAATTAGATATACTTGTGTTACTTAAAAAGGTGTATAAATATGTTAGTTAATTTTTATTTCAAATTAGATAATCAAACTTATTTTAATAATTATCCTTGATCAAATTTTGATACTCTAAAATTACTCCAGATTAGTTACTTGCTATAATTGACTTTGTGCACTTTAGATCAATTTAATCAATGACAAGAGAGGGAGAGAGGGGGATATTCCAGTTAAAAATTAACTATATTGGTCAATCAATGCATTACATTGATCGACCAATATGTAGTATTGGTTAACCAATATACTAACATGTAATGACACACAAAATATAAGTTTATTTAGATATACTAGTCGACCATATTCCGATATAGGTCAAATAGTAACAACTGAAATCATATATTTCAATAAAAGAAAGCCTCCAAACTAAATTTAAAAAATTTATTAATTTAAGGAAATACTAATCAAAAGTAAAATTGTGCATTAAAGAAAATCCTAATTAAAATCAATCATACCCAAATCTCTCCTAATTGTGCAAAATCTATCCTTATTAGTTTGGTGAATATGTCGACCAATTTATGTAGTGTATCAACAAATTCTAGCTTAATATCTATATTTTGTATATGATCTCTAATGAAATGATATTTGATTTTTATGTGTTTGTTATGAAGTTTGAATTGATTCTTTATAAGGTAAATGCACTAGTGTTATTGTGTATAATGATTATCTTTGCAAGATCTATGCTAGTTTACAAGTTATTATCTAAACTAAAGAATTTATCTATAACATATATATCACATATTTGGCTTCTACAATATATAAGGCAACTGAATTTTATTTCATACAAAATCATAAAAATGGTGCCTTATTTATGAATTGACAAGTACCAGATGTTGAATTGACAAGTACCAGATGTGCTTTTTCTATAGAAAAGACTATCAATATAATTTCCATTTAAATAGCAAATCAAATAAAAGAATATATGCTTAGGATACCGTATTTCTAATGACATGGTACCATAAAAATATGTAAGTATATGCTTAATGGCTAAAATATGAGCCCTCATGACTTAATTAAAATCTAGCGCACAAGCATACACTAAATATAATATTAAGATTACTTTTTTCAAAAATTAAAGAATTATATTCTAAAAAAAGGCATACCCTTAAAACTATAAGTAGAAATTACTAAATTCATCTTATCCGAGTGGATATACAAAATTGCAAACCCAATATTCGTCCAATCCTTACTAGTTTGTAGGGCACACAATACATGCATTACATACAATTAGTCTAGATGCCCCATCTCTGATTTATTTCCCCTATGGTTTTAACTCTGTTCCTTGTTAATAAGAAATGCTCCATGATATTTCCAAAATTGGATTCTGTGAAGTTTGTAGCCTTTATTTTCTTTAGTTAGAATTTTCTATTGTTTCTTTCCATCCATACTTTATATAGTTTTGCATTGAATGCTAGCTTAAGAAGTTATTTGTCTCCCTTCTTCCTGTTATTATTTAAAATCTATTATACTAGTTGGTTCCATGAGTGGCTTAACTCTTCTACGTTTCAAGCTATTTTGGGTGCATGTGAATTGTTATTGGAAGTACAAGTGATTGTTCTACCTAAATAATTTCTAAAAATACCTATGCTATCTTACTCATAAGTGTACGAGGTAGTTGTTGTGATTACCCATGGTCATCTCCCACATAAGTGAAATTGGTTCACTTAAATTAGTCTTGAACAAAAATGAAAAAACATATGCAATCCTAAACACTCTATCTCGATTTGTTGAGTTAATGCTTTAAAGGAAATCACAAAATTAAACTGAAAAGTAAACAAAATTAACTAGGAGCAAAAATGAATAGGTTAATCGAAGTGGAAAACTCTTAAAAATTAATTTTACTAATTTAGTCCCCTTAAGGAGAAATGATTGGATAGTTGTCTTACTAAAATTAATTATTGGGCTTTAAGACCAATTCAAATAACAAACTAATCTAACTTTCATATTCGATAAGTTATCATCTAAATTAATTATTAAACCCGTCTAATAATTATCACTTAAGTTAACATATTTCTAATTCTTAACCTAAGAGTCTATAGTTTCTCATTCCATATTAAACTTCTTCTCTAAATTCTTATTTTAATATTAAAATGATGCAAAGTTTGATCATGCTATTATATCAATTCAGTTCAGAAAGTATAATAACACAAAAGACAACAACACAGTTTGTCAATCATACATATTTGACTAAAATAACTACATTAATTCTCAGGAAAAAGAGATCAGCCCATTACTGAAATAATAAGGTTCATCATATTTAAATACTTCAATCTCATGATGATTAGTATAAGAGAAGTATTAAAGAAATAAACTAAGTGAATAACCCAAGTATGAGTTCATCAACTAACAGAGGAGTAAGTTTAGTAAAACAACAGATAAATAATAAATAGAATGAGCAAACTAGTGTTTGGATGAGGGAATTGTGGTGATCTCTAGCCACTCTCAAGCTTCCTGTATTGGCTCTCACCTTCATCTTCTACTTTGTTCTCACCTTGATGGTTGACCGCTCACTCTGCTTCCACCTTTACTTCCTTTCACTACTCTTTCTCTCTTTTATCTTCTTATCAAAAGCTCTTCTCTGCTACTCTGCCTTCTTTCTCTCTATCTTTTTTGTCCCTAAAAGAATCTATTTGTGTCCCTCTCGAGTGAGAGAATGTTGGAATATGTGGTAGTCTAATGTCTATCTTCCGCCACCCTCCTCTCTAGCTATTTATAGTATGACTCTGGGTTTAGGGTTTCGAGCCGTCGCTCTTACACATGGAACGTAATAAGTTGATAAATTAAAGGAAAAATGGGTCACGAGGATGACAAGTTAAGTCATCCCATGAGGGCACTTATCATGATGGTGACAACTTAAGTCACCACCGTGGTGTTAGTCACAGTGGTGGTGATTAACACTTTGATGTTAGTCATGGTCCTTCCTTCTTTTTTTCTTTTTATGGAAAATTATGTGAACTTTCCCTTCAACCTTCATGCAAAATTCACAAAATAATCCAATTAACATTCATGCAATATTCACACCATTTCCACTTAGTTTATCTCACATTTGGATCAAAACACAAGGATTTGAAACCAAAATCAAGATATGAAGGAAATTAAAAGCAATAAAAACTAGACACAACATTGATATCTTGTTTTTTACTATTTTGGAACGTAAGGACTATATGTGAGCATTTAACTCTATCTATAGTAGCTACTCTATCTCTTTTCGCTTATTAAGTAATGTAAAACTTGGGATAATTTCTAAGGAACCATATCAACGGGTGACATTCAACTTCTGGACTAAATTATAGGAACAAGTCCCTTACAAATTCATTGTTAAATTTTCCTAATTTTTGTGACGTCTAAACTATTTTGTCTTCCTTACCTGAGTTAAGTCTAAAATTAGGACTTCTGTTTGTTTATTAAAGCCTCTTTGTTTAAAGCTCCAATGGTAGTTCTCAATCAGCTCATTCACTTTGGCCCCATATCTCATTATATGCCTTGAGTGGAATAAGTTAGGATGCATAAATAGGGAACCCTTATTTGAACAGTTATCAAACCAGACTGATGTGTTTCTACCACTGCCAGTGATGCTTTTTATGTAAGGTACCACATCAAATTTTAGCTTTACCAGTCATTTAAGTTATTTTTAACCTCCTAAAAGCTTTTCCCTTGTAGGTGGTCAGTATATGTCCATTATACCTAAATTTTCTCTTTATCTAATATTCACTTCCAAATTCTTTTAGCAATTAGCACTTTTTTTATTAGTTGCTTGGTCTTAAGTCCCATACCACCTTATTTTTTAGGGCACCATAAGTCCTTCCCAGAAACTTTAGCCCTTGAACCTTTATATGGATCCTCATTCCATAGGAAATTACTTAACAATTTCTCAATATCTTTGGCCATTTTCTTACGAAGGATTACATGAGAAATCTAATAATGATAGAGGTCAAAAAGTGTTGTGTTGATTAACTGAGTTCTTCTTACATAACTTAAATCCTTATTACACTAATTCATTTGTTTACTCTAAATTTGTTCCATGAGTGGTTTACAAACCTTGTAGGATGGTCTAGATGTAGAAATTAGCACTCCAAGATAAGTGCATGGTGGATTGGTGGTCTTGATAAGGGTTATATTTTCTAGGTCCTACTTAGGTGCACGGTGGATTAGCGGCTTCTCCATTCATAAATATACTGAATATAGGTTTAACTATACACTCCCTATTCCATTGTTAAAATTTGTTAGGGAATCTTATAACTTCCATAGCAAGTAGTAGAAAATTCTAATAAACTAAATGAAATGCTTTCTCTAAATCCAGTTTTATGGTACATATTTTTCTAACTCCGTTTCTCGTATAGACTTTGTATGAAAGCACCCTATGTTGTTGAGGTTAAGGAATCAAGAATGGGTTTTAGGCTCGATACAAAATTTTAAAGATTACTTGTAAATGGTATTGCAGTAGGAAATTATTCTGAATTAATTGTTTGGATTGAATGTTTTAGGAACAACATAGATAAAAGTATGATTAAGGGCTTTTAATAATGAACTTTCCTAAATAATTCTTGGAACTTTTTAAAACTAAGCAGTTTTATGAAATATTGTCTAGCTATATGCTTTACTTTATTCTATCCCCAATGTAATTTTCCCTAGTATCCTCTATATAATTGATCTTGTTTATGTTAATTCTTTAAAAGATTGTTTTGAAATAAAAACTGGTGCACCTATCCCCTTCCTAGATCCATCCTAGATTTCTGCTTCAATATTGTGTGATAAGCTGTTAGTATTGTGAGATAACCCCCTAGACCTTTCTTTTGTGTATGCTTTAGCCTCATATCTTGAGGATCTAAAGAGACTTTCCTTTTAGCTTCAATATTGTGTGATAAGCTGTTAGTATTGTGAGATAACCCCCTAGAGCTTTCTTTTGTGTATGCTTTAGCCTCATATCTTGAGGATCTAAAGAGACTTTCCTTTTAGCTTTTATCAAAAAGTTTTTTTTAACCTTGATCTTTATGTTGTAGGTAGAGGATATCTTAGTGTGCAAGTCTTTAAATCATTTCTTAAGATACATAATTTCTTGAAGCATTTAAATTGTTCATATACATAATTTCTTGAAGCATTTAAATTGTTCATACCTATCTACATTTGCTTAGGATCCTTATCCCACTACCTTTTGAAACTCTTCATATTTAGTTAAGTAATTAAGAATCTGAATGAGAAAATTCTTCATAGACTTTTAATTAGATTTAGGACCTTGATAATGTAGGATAAAATGTTAGAGGGGGCTTAAAGTTGGATTCAACAATTTGGGATTGGAACAGTCACTTATGGTTCACTAGGGCTCTATCTAATTTTCTCCTTAGTATTCACTTCCCTTACTGATTGTTTGGCCAAGTAAAGAAGTTCCCTTGCCTTTTAAGTCAATTACTTGCATCTTTTAGATGCATGTTTAAAAGTCTTTACGGGGACCTTTGCTTCTTATACTCTTTTTAGTTTTAGAGTGATAAAATAAGTTGTTGAAGCCTTCAATTAACAACCAGGGCATATTTATATTTCTGGCTATTTAGACTAGCTCTTACCATAATTTAGCTCTCTAAAGGCTAGTATTGAAAGCATATATGAAGCTGATATATACCTCTTAGTTAGTTTCCTTTATGATTACCCTTAAGTGGATAGTTTGTGAACTGGTACTGCACCATTGAGTCTCTATTAGGAAGGGATTGGAAACGACAATTATTCTACCATTAAAGTGCTCTTCGTGATTGGTATACACTTACTATTCTTTTCTAATAAACCTCAACTTACATATTTTTCGCTCCGTAATTTTAGTCTCTAAAAGGCCATATATACATACATTATTGAGTTTATGTATCCCTTCACTTCTAACTGCTTACTAAGGTTATTTAACCCCCTTACATTTAAAGGTAGCATGATCATTGGTTTAGGTTAGGAAGTGACAGATGCATATTTAACTATATTTATACACCCACAGTTGATGTATTTTGCTTAATATTTTGTAATTTCATTTCATATTTGGTATTTAATTCGCTTCAAGTGCATGTATAGGTAATAAATGCTTTAATGGTCTAAAAGGAGAAGAATTTGGATGAAAAAGTGACATAACACGAAGATTTAAATCAAATACGGGATATATGGCTATTTACATCTTACAGCCTATACAAAATCATTAATTTTGGAGAATTTGGAATATACACGATCTATTACATGCCCATGTATCAAACTATGTATCTCTTAGAAATCCTAAAAATTATTATAAAAAGATATGAGTTAAGGCAAAATAAAAGAGTAGACTTTCAGAGGCGATTCAAATATGAGGAATGTTCAGAAGAGACGATATTGATCCAGAGAAGTAAAGAACACAAAGAAATCATCAAAAGATCCAATATATTATAACATAAAACCTCAAACTAATAAGAACATTCAATAGAAATGAAGGGAGATTTAAAATTATGAACTCTTTGTTTTCTATTCATTTTTTCCAGTTTATGTTTGATTTTTTTCTATCATGTGTTACTAAACAATTTTTAATGTCTAGGTGAGACGAACCACAATTTGTGTTATAATATATTTTGATTCTTTTATTTAATGCAATTGTTTTGATTAATCTATTGTGATTCAATTATGTGTTTAATTTATATTCTAATAGATCTAAATTATTAATACATAATTTGATTTCATAACATAGAGATTGAAAAATCTTGTGTATGAATAGATATATCGTAATTCTTGTGTATGAATAGATATACCGTAATTGAAAGGAGTTCATTGCAAACCTAGAGATAGGATAACATAAATCCTTTAGATTAGGTTCAATCCTAACAGTAGATTTCACAAATCCATAAAGTGATCCTATAATCTTTAACGTAAAGATTTTGGTTAATAAACCTAGGATTATTTATTAGTAGTCTCGAGAGAGTTATTAACATAAGATAGGAATTTCATAGTCCAATAGTCAATAAAACAATTGCATGATAAAAGGTCAACTATATAACTTTTAGGGGGATTCATCACCTAGGCACTAATTCTTGATATTGGTTGTTTTTTAAGCACTTTCCTTTGCTCTTTATTCATTATTGTTTCCTACTTTATTTTATCTACTTTAGTATTATTTTTTATTAAAAACCAACACTCAATTTGTCGACTAGATAATAGGATTACAGTAATTACTAGTAATCATTTTATAGGTGGGACTCAACCTCTACTTGCCCGTGCTAGCTACTACTATATCGTACACTTGCGATAAATTTAAAATTGACAAACTAAATTAAGGCAATCAAGTTTTTGGTTCTGTTATCGAGGACATTGATATCAAGAAAGTCTTAATTTTTTTACTCTAGTCATTGTTATTTTATTTTATGAGGCCCCAATTTATACGCTAGTTGAAATGTTACATGTTTATGAAAGTTTATGTGTTATAGGTGTTAATATTGTGCTATGATTTGAATATGAATTTCATATGTCTAGAATTTTGATCTAATGGATTATATTTAGTGATTTAGAATTAAATGATATCATTAGAGAATTGAGGTCTTAAAATGTACATTTGGACTAGGAAAATTATCAAGTGGCCAGTCAAGTTGGTACATGAAAAATTAGACTGCCTAAGCCTATGAGTTAGTGATTTTGTCATAGCTAATGCATTGACATTTAGCAACATTGGCTGAGTGAAAAGTGACCTAATTGAATTGTGACATTTGGCTGCCATATATAAAGACATGTAGGTTGCTTTTATGAAGGACAAATATCACACTTTCATATGTGACATGTGGCCATTGAAAACCAAGACACCTTGCATTCAAAGAGTTAGGCAAGTGATGAATTATCTTCACCTTTGAAGTTTTTGTAGCCTTCTCTCTACACTTTTCTCCTCTCCACCAGAACCTCTTACTCCCTCTTAACTTATGGAATTTTGCTTGACTTTGGATCATCTTCACTTAGAATCTTTGTAAGTTATTGTATCAAGAAGTAGGTCTGGATATTTTCTGTGTTATTGTCTTGTTAGTGCTGAAATTTACACATTGATCTTAGATGTGTGCTGCTTGCCTGGAAGGGCTAGATTAGCTGATTCTTTGGAGTTAAAATTTGAAGTTAAGAAGTAAGGGAATGCTAAACTTGATTGTATGCTATAATATGAATTATTTGATGCTTGAATTGGATAGAATATGTATTGAATTGAGGTCTGGAACATGATACTGGTTTGATAGCTTTTACTTTAGATGTTGATAACTGAAAGATCATGGATTGTGAGATGCTTGATGGATGATTTTTGAATTGATTTGGACATCAATTTGATGAGGTATTGAAGCATGAATAAGGTAGAATTGAAGTGAAATTGATGGACTTTGGTGAAGGTGTTTCGAATGGATGTGAAGAATTTAAGTTTTGGAAACAAACTGAAGGTTGTGGGTGAGTGAACCTTAGGTTCACTCATGCCACAACTGTGGGATTTATAATGCACATTCCCACGATTCTGGGAAATGGTTAGGAAGGTGAAGAACTTGATTTTGTGCAATTGTTGAACTATATAAGGTTAGATCATTTTATTTAGTACATTGGGATTTAATTGGACTTGTTTAAGGTGTAAAATGAACTTAAATTAAGGTTAGATTAATTAAGTAAAAGTTAATTTAGTTATGGATTGTTAATTGAGGCAATTACTTAAGGAATGTGTGGTTAGTAAATAATGTGTTAATGTTGAAATGTATGGTGTGTTCAAGGATGAATGTGTCCTTATGAACACAAATGTGTTTCAAAGGATTTATGTGATGTGAATTGAAAATGATTGCTTGTGAATTGGGAATTTGTGTAACTATATGTAATGTGTAAATACATAATGTATTTATTGGTACATTATTACGAATGTTTATGTTAAGTTTTTGGATATGAAAGATTATGTTCAATTTGAGAAAAATGGAATAAAGACATGCGTTATGCACTACATCTTTTGTATGAGATTCTAAAATGTGAAATGTTTTGTTTGAAAAATGCCAAGTCCTAGTCGTGGGTAAATAGTCATACCTAGAAGGGTCTATAGCTGCTTTTGTAACTAGACAATAAGGTGTCTTCTATGACTAGACACTTCGGTGCCTTCTGTTCTAGAAACTCCAGTGTCTTCCAATTTTAGACACTTCTATGTCTTTTGCTTCAAAGAATTAAATCTCTTCTATTTCAGATACCAAACATGGATATCTTCTGTTCTAGTCCTGTTACCCACTTCTGTAGGATTAGTAGGGTAACTTGCTCTATATTCTGTTACATGCTCAGTTCTGATATAATCAAGCTCTATTTTGAAATAACTATGTTCTGTTATAATATAATTAGATACTATTTTGATGCATTCAAGTTTTGTTCTGGTACTTCAAAGTTATATTATGATATTATGTTCTAATACATGTAAGTTTTTCTCTGAAGCCAATATATCCTGTTTTGATATGTTATATTTTGTTTTGAGATACATATTGTTTAGATTGCGTTTTAATATGAACAATTAAAGATTGCTTGAGATGTGATCTGATTCTGTATATGTGAATGTTAGATGACTATTAGAAACAATCGCCAATTTATATCTTTAGTTATTTCCCCTCTAAGATTTATACTTAGCATGGTAGTTTTGCCTCCATGTAGGTTCTGATAAGAAAGGTTAAAGACTGGGACAAAGACAACCGCAGCGGCCAAGGAGATTGTGTTTTGTTTTAGAAATGTTCAATTTGTTTTTGAGTTGTATTTAATATAATGAGACATATTAGAATTTGTATTTTGTTTCATGTTTGTAATAACCTTAATACAGGTAAGATTTGGATTTAAGGCCTGCATGTGATAAGTACCATGTGTATATTATGTTCTATGTAACATCCCATCACCGATGGGAAGGGTAAAATGGAAATTTGGGATGGGTTATGAGTGTGTATATGGATCTCGG
>JAOQMP010000441.1:0-13947 GCA_027563575.1 Erythroxylum pedicellare
ATTATTTTCTCTTGTTTTTAGCATTATTCAAGACAAAGTAAAAGATAGAAAAAGGAAAAAGGAAAATGAAAGAAAGAAGCAAGAAAAGAAGAAAAAAGAATAAAAAGAATAAAACATAGTAGCATTAGTTAGTATGAGTAGTTGTAGTCCTTTATGTCATATGGTTATTTCATAATTTTAACTTAAGTGTCCCTTTTACTTGGTACTTTGTGAATGTTTGTAATTAACCCTTTGCCATTTTTACCTTATCTTTGAACCTAGCCCCATTATAACCCATAATAAAATCCTTATGATTTATGAGTTTATATAATTCGAATGAATGATAACTGGTGAATTTACAAGCCTTTGGTAGTGCAATCTATTAGAGGGAGATTTGAGAGAAATACTTTGAGCTTAAACACTTGAGGGTAAGAGATAAATTTGTGAGAAGAATTCACCTTGTTATCATAATTGCCTTTTAAACAAAGATGTCTTATTTTGACCTTGTTTATTGGTATCGGTGAAAAGTGATTATGATGTATATTGCAACCTAAGCCTTACTGGCCCAAGTTAACGAATTGTGTGTACTTAATCTTATGAAAGATGAATTGATAGAGTGTAGTAGTTTGGCATGTTTGCTTAAGGGTGAGCAAAGGTTTGGTGTGGGGGAATTAATTAAGTTGTCATTTTGTACTCATTTTGTATATAAATCCCTTTCACATGTTGAAATTATTGTTCAAAATTGATGGATTTGCTTATTAGTTTTTCTTAGATGATTTTCAAAACTTAAGAGATAAAATTGAATAAAAAAGATGCAAAGGAAACAAAGATAATATGAAAATTCTAGATTAACAGCAAATTTAGTGACTAAGCATGGGCACGTGCAAGGATGGAAACTATCTGCAGAATTTGTTTTCAAATTCAGATCTGATTCACTTGAGATTTTCATCATCTTGGAAGATCAGATTGCTACGTTACAGATGGGGATTTGCAACTTGAATATATAGGAGGTGTGATATATTGAAGATCATGGAAAAAAGGAAGAGATCGAAGGAGATAAAGAGGAATTTGCATTACCGTTCACACAACTTTTGGTTTTAGGGATAGTTTTACATTTCTGCAGTTTTTCTTCTAGTTTTTCGCCAGCCATAGTTAGGTCTTTCATTTTCTGCAATATTTCTCTAGGAATTTTCAGATTTTCTAAGAAAGACTAGGGACGGAGACTTTACATTGGCTATTTCTTTATTGATTTTCACTTTTGTCACGAGTAGTTAAATCTCTTTTCTTGGTTGAGGGAAACCGTGTTCTCATCTATTATGTGTGAGATGTTCCAATAAAGTTTTTTTTTGTTGATGAATATTGAGTTCCTTCCGAATTTCTTTTATGATTGAATTGATTAATTTCTATGATGCGTAACTAGGAGTTGACTCATTTAATATCCAACTTAGTAAAATATGATGTTCAGTTTTACTAATCACAAGTGATAATTAGGATTACCATCTTTACGTTACAGTTGGAAATTCTAAAAAGAAACTCATCTTGATTAAATGCATGTCGTACATGTGTTGTCTTGTTCATTAGTTTCTTAGTTCTTAAAGCTATTACTCAATTGAACTTACAATTGTATCTAAGTTGTTGATTAATAAGAATGCTCAGAATACATATTTCTATTCATTTAAACTTAAGAGAAAATATCACCCAATGAATATTTGTTGATGAACTAAATTTTACATCAAGGATCCATATTAGTGTGATAACTCAGTGACCCAAAATCAAGGTTTGTTTACTAAATTTCCAGATCTAAATATTTTCATTTAATTTTAGTTTTTTTTAATTTCTGAATTCTTAAATTACGTGAACCAAATCCCCCATTTGTTTTAGTTTTAAACTCGTTAACCTTTACTATTAAAAATTCCTCGTGGGAACGATCCCTACTTTTCACTATTACATTAATTTATATTACAGGAAGTTGGTTTCTTTTAAATTTGCTTGCAAGCGACAGCAGTACCAAATGAGTTTGAGCATGCTTCCTTCGAAGTAGGCTCTTTATCAACATGATGCCTCGAGGCTTCTGAGGAGTGGAACTTCATCGTTTGACCATCATACTCTAATGTCCACTCATCTTTTAGGGAATGCCCTCTCACATCAAGATGGTCTCTGTAAGAGTAATGCCAGTGGGTGTGGAGACTCGACATTTTGCTTGTCACCTTCGGTCTTCAGCTTGCTCGCCCAAAGCTCGTTCAACTCATATGTCATTAGTGACTTTTCTTCTTCTTGCTTCTCTTCTTGTTCTTCTTCTTCTTTTACCAGTAAACAACTAGGAAAAGGAAACACAATTTGGTTAGCGATAATATGAACTACATCGCTTACCTTAGGAGGTTGCATGGTACTACTGTCACCTACAGCCAAATTTAAAAAGAAACCAACTTCTATCAATACAAAATAATATAGTAGTGGAAAGTAGGGATTGTTCCCCCGAGAAATTTTTAATGGTAAAGGTTAGCGAGTTTAAAACTAAAACAAATAGGGGGGTTTGGTTCACATAATTTAAGAAATTAGAAATAACAAAAATCAGAAATTAAAAAAAGTAATTGGATCTAAAAATTTAATAAACAAACCTTAGTTTCGGGTTACCGATATTATCATACTAAAATGGATCCAATTCAGTTCATCAATAAACATTCATTGGGGGGATGTCTTCTCTTAAGCGTATATGAATAGAAACATATGTTCTAAGCATTCTTATTAATTAACAACCTAGATACGATTGTAGGTTCAATTGAATAATAGCTTTAAGAATTAAGAAACCAATAAACAAGATAACACATTTACGACATGCATTTAATCAAGATGAGTATCTTTTTAGAATTTCCCACTCTAATGTAAAGAAGGTAATCCTAATTGCTACTTGTGATTAACAAAATTGAACGTCATATTTCATTAATATAGCTATTAAACGAATCAATTCTTGGTTGTGCACCTAGAAATCAATCTATTCAATTAGAAAAAGTAATTCGGAAGACATTCAACGTTCATCAACAAAACAAACTTTTTTAAAACATCTCACACATAATAGATGATAACATGGTTTCCCTCAAGCAAGAAAAGAAATTTAGATACTTATAACAAAAGTGAAAATAAAAAAATTAATAGCCAAACACTTAATCTCCATCCCTAGTCTTTCTCTAAAGAATCCAAAGATCCCTAAAGAAATAATACAGAAATCGAAAACTAGCTATGGCTGTCTAGAAAAACAGAAAAGATAGTGCCGAAAATCGTCCTAAACTCAAGGAAAAGTTGCAAAAATTCTAAACTATGCTAAAAGCAATGACTGCTGTCGAGAACAGAAGAAGAAAAATTGTAGAAAAGTGAAAAACTATCCTAACACTAAAGGTTGTGTGATTAGTAACTTTTCTCCCCTTTTATGCTTTTTCGATCCCTCTTCTCTATCTTTCCTTGATTTTCAGCAGATAACATATCCCCCAGCTTCAGGTGGTCGATCCCCATTGACAAGATAGTAATTTGATCTTTAAAGATTATGAAAATCTTATATTTAAATTTGAAAACAAATCTGCAAATTATTTTTGTCCTTGCATGTGCCCACGCTTAGTCATTGAATTTGCTGTCAATATGGAATTTTCAGATTTTCTTTGTTTCTTTTGCATCTTTTGATTCAATTCCGTATCTAAAGTGTTAAAAATCACCTGATAACAATTAATAAACAATTCTATTAATATTGGATAATAATTTCCACACATTAAAGAGAACTAAATAGAAAATAAGTACAAAATGACAACTTAACATTGCACATCCTACATCTTTTCACGAACTATAACCTCTTCCTCTCTTAACTCCGCTTGCTCTTCCTTCTTTGTCTTGGAAAATCGACTCGGAAAAGGGGGTGGAACAATCATATTCTGTAGAGTTGTTTGCGTCATTTTTTATTTTTCAGATGTCTCTTTTGTTTCTTCTTCTTCTACCTCTCTTCTGGAAATTTTCAGATATGGTCCTTACCGCTCTACAATGTGATAGCCTTCGCACTTTGTTTGGGATTGATCTTCGGTTGTGATGGAAAATTTCCAGTGCCTCCAATTGATATATGGAAGTTGCCATTTGACTCATTTGATTTTCAATATTTTGGATACTTGCTTTAGTATTTCACTGAAATATCAAAGTGTTAGTGGCTAAAGATTGAACTATATCTTCCAAAGAAGTCTTACCTTCAGAATTTGATATTGTCGAGGCATATTCGGTTGTCTATGCTGCTGGAAATTGGTGGTTGTTTGCTGCTCTTAAGGATTTCCATAATGCAAATTCGGATAGTCGCGCCAACCCGAATTATAGGTGTTGGAAAATAGGTCATATTTCCTTTAATTTGGTCAAGTAAAACCTCCCACGACATTCAATTATTCTGCGTTTTCTTCCTGTAAAACCAAACATGCGTCAGTAGAGTGTCCTAACATTAAACATATTCCACATACCTTTGCTTCTTCTTTCTTTGTAACCACAATTTGTTGCACCAAGGATGTAATGTTATCCAATCTTTTCTCCAATGCTGTCACGTTCATTTCATTCACGCTTTTTGATCCATGCCCAGTACGTATCCCGATTTGTTATGTATTGGAAGCCATATTCGCTATCAAATCCCTCAATACTTGCGTTGCTATGGATGTGAAATCCTCCATTTGATGGTCAAATTTGGAAGTAGCAACAGGTGGAAAATGATCATCATAATAAGGATACTATGCAAAGGCAGAATCAAAAGCATACTGATAGTGAGCCATACTACTAAAAGATTGAAAAATTAGAAAAAAATCTGTGAAACTAAAACAAACAGAAGACAAGGAAAACAAGAGCAATGAAACTAAAAAAAAACAAAAATAACACTAAAAAACATTTAAGAAATTCCCCAACAATGGCGCCAAAATTTGGTACTATTGTTACCTGCAACCAAATTTGAAAAGAAACTAACTTCTTGCAATACAAGTTAAAGTAGTAGTAGAAAGTGGGTATCTTTCCCATAAGGAATTTTAACAGTAAAGAGTTTATGAGTTCAAAACTAAAACAAAGTAAAAAGGGGGGTTGGTTTTAATTCATGACAATTTTAGAAAAAGATGAAAAAATTGAAAATTAATAAAAAATAATCAAATCTGGAAATTTCAGTAAACAAACCTTAGTTTTGGGTCACTGACGTTATCATACTAATATGGATTCTTGATATAAAATTCAGTTCATCAACAAATATTTATTGGCGGATGTTTTCTCTTAAGTTTAAATGAATAGAAACATGTATTCTAAGCATTCTTATTAATTAACAACTTAGATACGATCGTAAGTTCAATTGAGTAATAGCTTTAAGAACTAAGAAACTAATGAACAAGACAACACATGTATGACATGGATTTAATTAAGATGAGTTTTTTCTTAGAATTTCCAACTCTAATGTAAAGATGGTAATCCTAATTGTCACTTATGATTAGCAAAACTGAACATCATATTTTACTATTTTGGCTATTAAACGAATCAACTCCTAGTTGCGCATCATAGAAATCAATCAATTCAATCATAAAAGCAATTCAGAAGGCACTCAATATTCATCAACAAAACAAACTTTATTGGAACATCTCACACGTAATAGATGATAACACTGTTTCCCTCAACCAAGAAAAGGGATTTAGCTACTCATGAAAAAAAGTGAAAATTAATAAAGAAATAGCCAAATGTAAAGTCTCCATCACTGGTCTTTCTTAGAAAACCCGAAATCTCCTAGAGAAATACTGCAGAAAATGAAAGACTTAACTATGGCTGACGAAAAACTAGAAGAAAAATTGCAGAAATGTAAAACTATCGCTAAAACCAAAAGCTACATGAACAATAATGCAAATTCCTCTTTATCTCCTTCGATCTCTTCCTTTTTCCCATGATCTTTAGCAGATCACACCTCCCACATATTCAAGTTGCAAATCCCCATCAGTAAGGTAGCAATATGATCTTCCAAGATTGTGAAAATCTCAAGTGAATCAGATCTGAATTTGAAAACAGATTTTGCAGATGGCTACCATCCTTGCACGTGCCCACGCTTAATCACTGAATTTGCTGCCAATTTGGAATTTTCGGATTATCTTTGTTTCCTTTGCATCTTTTTGATTCAATTTCATCTCTTAAGTTTTGAAAATCATTTGAGAACAATTAAGAAGCAAATCTATCAATTTTGAATAATAATTTCAACACATAAAAGAGATTTATATATAAAATGAGTACAAAATGACAACTTAAAAAAATTCCCCCACACCAAACCTTTGCTCGCCCTTGAGAAAACATGTCAAACCACCACACTCTATCAATTCACCATCATAAGATTAAGTGCACACAATCCGTTAACTTAGGCCAGTAAGACTTAGGTTGCAACATACATCATAATCACTTTTCACCGATACAAATAAACAAAGTCAAAATAAGACATTTTTGTTCAAAAGGCAATTATGAAACCAAAGAGAATTCTTCTTACAGATTTCTCTCTTACACTCAATTGTTTAAGGTCAAAGTATTTCTCTCAAACCTCCCTTTAATAGATTGCACTACCATAGGCTTGCAAATTTACCAGTTATCATTCATTCAAATTACATGAACTCATATATCATAAGGACTTTATTATGGGTTATAATGGGGTTAGGTTCAAAGGTAAGGTGAAAATGGAAAACGGTTAATCACAAGCATTCACAAAGTACCAAGTGAAAGGGATACTTAAAATTAAAATAACCACATGACATAAAGGACTACAACTACTCATACTAATTAATGCTACTATACTTTATTCTTTATTCTTTATTCTTTTTTTCTTGCTTCTTTCTTTCTTTTTCCTTTTTCTTTTTTTACTTTGGCTTGAATAACGCTAAACACAAGGGAAAACAATAAAAACAAGAGAAAATAATAGTAACATAATTTAATAAACACATAAGTAGAAGTACCTAAAAAATATCTCATAATACAATACAAAACAAAAGTCCCAAATTACTCAATGCTTCATTCAACTTGTGATAGGGTAAGGCTAATGGGGTTTTGGGTTTCAATGTAAGGTGATTGATTGAAAAACAAGGTTAAAGGCTCAAAAATGTTTGCAAAGGGAAAATAACTAGGTGGGTCATTTTGAAGCCAACGGGTGTAAAAATAGAGAAGGCTTTAATCATTTCTATATCCTATGTAATCAAACAAATTCAATTCGGTTCAGTGCAAGTTCTTAAGGCAAGCTTAATTAGAGGAGCATCACACAATACAAAGAAATAGAATGACATAAAGATGATGTCATTAAGGCTCAAATTTGCTCACATGTTTAATTAAAAAATTCACCTTAATTTCACAAATTACCTAATCACTCAAATGTCAAAAATTTGACTAAGTATTTAAGATCGGTTATTGCAACTAATCCACATGATTCACTTTAGACTCATATAGCCCAATTTAATTTCATGCACTCACTTAGTCTCATCCAAACTAATATGACAAAGCTTGATGACTTAATATACATAACAAGCATGCAAAAACTGAAAAGAATCACACACATATACTCCATTTCCTTTAAATTAGTTACAAGAAGTCGGGTTTCAATAGTTGCATCAAGTAGTCACCAACCTTCCTAGACCAATTTGGATGACCGCCTCAGTCGCCTCAAACACCGAATGCATCACATATAACATAATTTGATAGCTTATTGAGAGTATCAAGGATTTCAACCTCTACACCCACCAATACCATGATTTAGGCATTCATAAATAGAGAAGCATTCTTTCATCTTTTCTTTTATATTTGTGCTTATTTGATCTTATGTCCTAACATATACCTAAACCTTTGGGATTGATTATATAGAGACATTTGCTCTTATAGCTAAAATAATATATATAGTATTGTCCCTAGCTGCAAACTTGGATTGATCATTGCAACAATTCGATGTAAAAATTTCTTTTTTACATGGTGACTTGTCTGAAGAAATCTATATAGAACTTCCACCAAGTTGTACAGTAGCAAAAAGGCATCGTAAAGAGATTTGTAGATTGAAGAAATCATTATATGATCTTAAGTAGTCTCCAAAAGCATGATTTAGAATGTTCACAAGGTTTATGATAACTTTTAGATATCATCAAAGCAATTTTGATGACACTTTATTCTTAAAAAGAAGGTAAAGTCGAATCACTACTTTTATTGTATATATGGATGACATGGTGGTAACAGGAGATGATCCAGAAGAGAGGAATGCACTATAGGAATACTTGTCTAGGGAATATGAAATTAAAGATCTTGGTTACTTGAAATATTTTCATAGGATGGAAGTTTTTAGATCAAATAAAGGAATTTTTCTATCCCAAAGAAAATATGCATTAGACTTATTACATTAAATTAGTATGTTAGTATGTTAACTAGCTAATACACCAATTAAGCAAGGCTATGATAAAGGAAGATACCAAAGGCTTGTAGGAAGGGTAATGTATTGGCTCATATAAGACCTAACCTTGCTTATGTTTTAAGTATTGTTAGTCAGTTTATACATAATCTTGGAGAACAATATATGAGGGCAGTTATGAGAATTTTGAAGTATCTAAAATCTGC
This sequence comes from Erythroxylum pedicellare, assembly GCA_027563575.1. Classification (NCBI taxonomy): domain Eukaryota; kingdom Viridiplantae; phylum Streptophyta; class Magnoliopsida; order Malpighiales; family Erythroxylaceae; genus Erythroxylum; species Erythroxylum pedicellare. The sequence continues at coordinate 8,581 of JAOQMP010000441.1, forward strand.
TCCTAGTAAAGGAATTTTGTTTGCTAAAAATATAGATTGGCAAAGGATAGATGTGTATATAGATGCTGATTGGGCGGGATCAATAGAAGATAAATGATCAACTTCTAACTGCTTCACATTTATAAGTGGTAATCTGGTCACATAGAGAAGTTAAAAAACAAAAGGTAGTTAGTTGCTCAAGTGCAGAAGCTGAATTAAAAAATATAACACTTGGTTTATGTGAAGCTTTATGGCTCATACTCCTTTTACATGATTTAGGCTATCCACTGAAGCAACCAATTAGTCTATATATTGTGACAACAAAGTTGTTTGTGATATAGCTCATAATCTTTTCCAACATCATTGAAAAAATATATTGAGGTTGATAGGTTCTTCATTAAGAAGTAGTTGAATGAAAAGAAAATGTGCCTGATATGTCTATGCAAATTGGTTTAGTGTACATAAAGGTCACAAACATAGGATTTTATTTTGGTAAGTGGTGAGTTGCATAATCAAAGTGGAATTTGATGAGCTAATAAATTAGTTGAAGAATATTTTAAAAAAGGCCTATGATGATTTCAAAATGAAGATACCAGAGACTTTTCTCAAAGCATTTGCTAGAACAAAACCAAAGTGTGAAAGAGTTCAAAACAACATATCAGAGACATTTAATGGATTCATTTGTGAAGTTTGTACAAAAAGCTTGATCAATATGTTAGAAAATAAATATGTTTCCTTCATGACTAAGATACATTAAAAAAGAGATATAATGCTAAAATCCACAAATGTTAAATGACCAAGAGTGAGGAAGAAAAGAAAAGTTGCATAATGGGAAGCAAGGCATTGTAACCAAGACTAATAGGAATTTGAAATTTGAAGTAACATGTTTTACAGATGAGTTCATCATTTATTTACAAGCACAAACTTGTCAATGTAGAGTTTAATATTTAATAGGAACTCCATATAAGTATGATGTGGCATATATATATAATATCATATCATAGGGAGGATATTGTTGCTTATGTCAGTCAATACTATAAGCATGAATGTTATCTGAATAGTTATCAGTATATTGTAAAACTCATTAGTGGTCCTAAATTTTGGCCAAAAACTAAAAATATATAACCAATATTACCACCATTGATCAAGAAGATGCTTAGAAGACCTAAAAAGGCAAGAAAAGGGATAAGACTTGAGAACCATAAAATTTGAACAAATTGAACAAGGTTGAAGTAGTTATCAGATGCCATCATTGTTATAAAGTTGGTTACAATATAAAAGGATGCAAAAATAAAGATCAACCTTCAAGGCAACCTAAAATTATCAAGGTGATTATCGGTTTTTGTTTGTCTTTATTTAAATTGTGGATTAAATGTCAATTTATTCATCACAACATGTACATATATATACAACGAAAAAGAGGAAGGCCACCAAAAAAATGAAGTCCCTTCATCCAATATTAGTAGTCGTCCAGTTTAAGGACCCACACAATCAATATCTACTGATTCAAATATTGTATCCTTCTTATTAAGAAGGGAGAAGAGGATGGTTAGTGAATATTATTCTATATGTTATTTATCATCATAATTACTTATATTTGTATAGTATAGGATAGAGGACATTGAGTGACATTTGGGAAAGTTAGTGGTAATACTTAATTTACAGTTTTTCACTTAAATACATCTTTACACTACTTACAAGTAATTATATTGTATTTGTTAATATTGTACTTTTTGTATTTTATGCCTTATAGATGGGTGGAAGTCAATGTCAAGTTATCAGACCTCCAATTAAAAATGCAACAACAACTCAAGCTTCCTAAAAAATAAATGGCAATAACATAAGATGTTATTTGGTTACATTAATTGGATCTATCTCTTTTGTTTTGACTTAATTTTGGTGCTTAAATGGTTCAACTAATATTTGTTTAGTTTTTAGAGGTGACATGTGGTGATTACATCAAATTGAAGCATTATTTGTCAAAATCAAGAAATTTATAAAAAGTGGATAGATTACTATAATAGGAAAGGTGAGATCACGCCTAATGTAAAATTTACTCCAATATTTTTAATTTAATTAGGAAACTTATCTCAATTCCTATTATGTAGGGATTTGCATATATTTTAGAAGGGAATTTTTGCAAGATAGAAGGAACCTAGCTTTTGCATAGGAAGAGAGGAGAAAAACATGTTCTTCACTGCTTCATGTCTCCTATTTTCGTTTCTTTGTAGTTTCTTTTTCTTCAATCTTTTCTTCTATTTTGGTGTTGGAACTAAAGCTATAAGTAGTTAAATCCAAATATTTTGATTTAAGGGGATTCAAAACTCTAATTGTGACTTTGTGAGGTTTTGTTCTAAACTTAGATTCATATTTTAATTTATTTCTAATTTTATGTTCTTATATTTCATGAATAATTAATTCTAATTAATCTAACAAATTAATTTGATGTTAATTATTCTATAGCTATTTATAAAGTTTAGTAATATGTAATTTTCATGAAGGATTGATACAAGTAGCAAATAAGTTATTTACAAATTTGCATATTTGACTTATGAGAAACAAAAAAAACTAAGTTGAATAGTTGTAGCTATCTCAATTATGTAATGTAAAGTTTAATCTTTTTCAGTAATCTTATTGCTATCATTTTATTGATATGGAATACTATCATGCTCAATCAATTAGTGGTAAGTTTTGATTTAAATGTTAGGTTTTAAATAATTAATTTTAGAAAAATTGATACTTATTATAGCTATCCTAATATGTTTCGGACTAACTGCTTGAATTATGAAAATTATTTTTTTTAGACCAATGATCAATGTTACAATTTGATGAGATCCTTCTCTTGAATTGAAATTAAGTACCGTAAAAGGTCTCACTTTTATACCTAGTTATTTTATTTTAATTTATTGCTAAATTTAGTTAATTAATTAATTAATCATAAACCCCATTTTGTTTTATCAATTAAAATTAAGATACTAGCTTTTAGTTCTCTTAGGATTCGACCTGGTTTTATGAATACTACAAGAGTTTCTAAATATTCGGGTAGATTTCGAATTAAAATCTGATTTGATTCACTTACTCATTATTTTTTAGGGTCTTACAGGTGAAGATCCATATAAACACTTGAAAGAATGTCATGTTGTCTACTTTGGAATGAAGCCACAAGGAGTAATAGAAAAGTAAATCAATTTTAAAGCCTTTCCATTCTCATTGAAAGATAAGGTAAATGATTGACTATATTATGTTCCATTTGGCTTAGTGACAGCACGGAATGAGATGAAACTGATATTTCTAAATAAGTTCTTTCTTGGATCACAAGTAACCAATATCATAGAGGAGATATGTAGAAAAGGACAATTCACTTTAGAAATATTGTATGAATATTAGGAGAGATTTAAGGAGTTATGTGTTAACTGCCCAGACCATTAGATTCTTGAGCAATTTTTGATTAAGTACTTTTATGAAAGGATATTGTGAATGGATAGGAGTGTGATAGATGTAACTAGTAAAGGAGTTTTAGTAACCAAAACACTATAATCAGCCAAACAATTAATATCAAATATAGTCAAAAATTCTCAACAATTTGGGGCAAAGATGGATGGAGTTGTTAAATGCATGAAAAATGTAAGTAATACTAACCTTGAAGATAAAAAGTTTGATTTAACTACTCTAGTTTGTCAAATGGTTGTAGGTCAATTGCAATCAGCACAAGTGTGTGGGATATGTTCATTCCCTAGACATCCTACACATATGTGCCCTACATTGCAACAAGACTCCCTTCAAAAAGCTTCCTGGATAATCTCAATGGAAATATGACCCTTATTCTAATAATTACAATATGGGGTGGAGAGATCACCCAAAATTAATAATTACAATATGGGGTGGAGAGATCACCCAAAATTTAGCTATTGAAATCAAAGAGGATAATAAAGATACAACCTTATAATTTCAATAGACAACTCAAGCACCTACGCATGCTCAATATCAATTGTCAAATTTAAGTATGTCTTTAGATGAAATTTTTATGGCACTTGCTAATAATTATCAACAATTTCAAAAGGAAAGAAGTGGTAAGCCTTCATAACTTAGGAAGTTAGATCACTCAATTTGTCACCTTTATTAGTAAATTAGAAGCTCAAGCATAAAAAAAAATTAACCTTCGCAAACAATGGTGAATGTTAAGGAGAATGCATGTGCAATGATATTGAGAAGGGGGAAGAAAATTCAATTTGGATATTCCTTACTAATAGAGGTAGAAAAGCACGAAGAAAGAGTGAAGAAAGATGAAGTTCTAGCTTAAGATGTATCTAAGGTATAATCTGATTTTCCTTTATTTATATCATCTAATGCACGTGCATCTCCTTTCCCTTGCAGGTTGGCTAAGACAAAAGAAGAGGAATATGAAATAGAGATCTTAGAAACCTTCAAAAAGGTGGAAATCAATATATCACTTCTAGAATCCATAAAAAAAATCTAAAGTATGCAAAGTTATTGAAAGAACAATGAACAAATAAAAGAAAGATAAAGGATAAAGAGAGAATAATTCTAGGTAAGAATGTATTAGCTATGATAAATAGGAATTACCAAAAAAATACAAAGATCCATGTATGGTTATAATTCTTTGTGTCACTGGTGATAAGAAAATTAAGCGTGCCATGCTAGATTTAGGTGCATCTATTAATGTCATGCCATACTCAATTTACCAAGCTTTAAATTTGAATTCTTCAAAAGAAACTAATGTGATTATCGAGCTAGCATATTGTTCATATATGCATCATATTGGTGTTATAGAATATGTTTTAATCCAAGTTAACAATTTGGTATTTTTAGTGAACTTTTACATCTTAAAAATAAATAGAGATAGTGATGACCATTCATCTTTGATTTTGTTAGGAAGCCATTTATAAAGACAACTAAGAAAAAAATTGATGTAGATAAGGGTACTATTTCTGTTGAATTTGATGGAGAAATTGTGAAGTTTAAAATTTTTAAGGCAATGAACTACACTAATGATTTTCACTCCATATATCATATGGATATTAAGGATTCAATTGTGAAGAATATTTTTAAAGAAGTAAGTTTTGATGATGAGTTGGAGTTTAGTGCTAAATTGGAAGTAACTAAGCAAGTTGATGAAACTTGTGAAGTTATAGAATCATTATTAGTGATGTTAATATATTTGAACAATAAAGTCCCTTAATCCAATATTGGTAGTTGTCCAGTTCGAGCACTTGCACAATTAATAATTACATACTCAAATACTACCTCCTCTATCTTAAGAAAGGGTAAGAGGATACTTAATGAATATTCACACCTAATTTCAAGTAATTCTTCTATAAATTATTTGAGATCATAATTGATTATGTTTGTACAAACAATTAGAGGATA
>JAOQMP010000465.1:0-13945 GCA_027563575.1 Erythroxylum pedicellare
AAACACTGAGGGGTGTTCAGTAAAACAACACCAGTTCATATTCTTCCAACAGATTCTCACACTTTCGTTCAATCAATCCTTTTCAAATCAATTAAGAATGCTACCAATTTTTTTGGAGAGGTAGAACAATGTCTTAAGAATCCAATGGTTCAAGAATCAAGTCATTTGGAGGTCTAGATAAGAAGTTATGATTAAAAGAAGAAAGTTTGTTTAGTAGAAGCGAAAATCCCAAATGCACGATCGTACATTTGCACGACGGTGCAAATTTCTCTTCACCTCCAAAGTCACCGTCGTGATTTTGCCTTAAAATAGGTAACAAGATGTTATAATTGCAACTACCAAATGTACCTTTGGAACTATGGAATGAAAGGGGATTGTCAAAGTTAGGGTCCCGAATTGGGAAGCCACTATGCACAGATAAGATTAACTGCAAGAAATCAAAAATTGGCTATGCAAGATTATTGGTAGAAGTTGATGTGTCCAAGTAACCAATGACAAATTTTGAGGTGAAATGCCTGGGGGTAATCGGTATACACAAATGGTACTCTATGAGACCTTCCTTAGCTACTGCTGGAATTATAAGAAATTTAGACACAATCCCTTTGAATACAAAGGGAAAAATAGAAAGAAACAAAAGAAGGATACTAAAAATGCAGAAGATACTAAAATGGTTGAGGATGATAGTGATATGAATTAGCCAAATTTAGAGATGGAGGAAGGATGACAGGAGCAATCAGAAGCTCAAGTAGGAGCAGATTCAGACTACTGTTCAGTACTAGTGACTATCAACCAAATGGAATTGCTAGGGAAAAACCTTTCAAGTTTTTCAATATGTGGCTAAATCACCCCTCCTTTTAGGATTTTGTTGACAGTTGTTGGGAGGTGACAGTAGAGGGGATAGCCCAATATGCACTATGCAAAAAATTGAAGACGTTTAAATACCCTATGAAAACATTGAACTTCGAAGCTTTTGGAAACATTTCTACCAAGGTTAAGATGGCACAAGAAGCTTTTCAAATAGCATATAAGGCCTCCCTAGATAGGCCAGAAGATAATGAGCTGATTCAAGGGGTGAAGATTAGAAGGAAGAAGGCAGAATTTCTACTGGATGCAAAGAGACACTTTTTTCAACAAAAAGCCAAAATTAGGCATATTTTTTAGGCTGACAAAAACACAAAATACTTCCATATAGTAGCTAGGAAAAGAAGTAAGTAGAACTCCATTTCCCACATCATCAGGGAGGATGGAACTGCAACCAATTCAATAGTTGAAATGGTAAGTTACTGTTTTAGCTTTTACCAAGGCCTACTAGGCACATCAATCCCTCTGTACAGGTTGGATACAAATGTGGTAAGGAATGGACTGGTATTGGATAAACAGACGCAGGAAGTAATGGTAGCCCCAGTTATGGATGACGAGATCAAAAGGTCCATGTTTGATATAGGAAATGATAAAGCCTCGGGGCTGGATGGATATACTTCATCTTTTTTCAAAAAACACTGGGAAAGGGTAAGGCCTGATGTTACTTTAGCTATAAAGGAGTTCTTTGCCACTGGCCATATGCTGAAGTAGATAAACCATAGAATTATTACGCTGATTCCAAAGACAAAAGCTGCATCGAAGGTAAATAACTTCAAACCCATAGCTTGCCTGACTATTATTTACAAGGTGATCACAAAGATTATGAATGAGTGTATAGCAAAGGTTGTGGGGAAACTCTTAGATCCAGCTCAAGTAGCTTTTTGTTCCAAGGAGAAAAATGCTTAATAATGTCTTTCTAATGCAGGAACTAGTTAGGGTTATACTAGAAAGCGGATTTCACCAAGATGTATGATCAAACTAGATATTACAAAAGCCTATAATACAATTGCATGGGAGTTCCTTGAGGATATAATGATAGGTTTGGGGTTTCCTATAATGTTTATTCAGTGGATTATAGAATATGTACAAATGCCTTCCTACCCGATATCAATAAATGGATCATTGCATGGGATGTTCAAAGTCGAAGGGGATTGAGACAAGGTGACCAAATGTCACCCACACTATTCTTACTTGGCCTGTAGTACCTCTCAAGGTTGTTGAAAATAAAAACTGAAAGCCCTTAGTTTCACTTCCATCCGAAGTGTAAACAGCTTTGTAGTACACACTTTGCTTTTGCGAATGACCTTATGCTATTTTCTAGAGGAGATCCAATGTCCATAGGCATACTAGTAGAAGTGTTGGAGCAATTGAATCAGGTGGTAGGGATGAAGGTAAATGTGTCAAAATCTAGCATATACTTAGCAGGGTATACACAGATAAGAGGGAGAGTATCATGAAGATGGTGGAGTACCCTATAGGTGACATTCCTGTCTGACATTTGGGGGTCCTTTTGGTACCTATGAAAGTTATGGTGGCCCAATTTTTTGTGCTTATTGAATCTGTTAAAGCTTACATCAATATATGGAATGGTCAATCCCTATCTTATGTGGGTAGAATTGAGCTCATAAAGTTTGTTACTCAAGGGTTGCTCTCCTTTTGGCTCCAAGCATTCCCCATCCCAACAACCATCTTGAAGAGGATAACCTCCATCTACATATTGTTCTTATGGGGGGTAGAAAATTTTGAGTAACATAGGAAAACATTTGTACTCCAAAAGATAAAGGTGGACTAGGACTGAAAAATTGCAAGTAGCGGAACTCGACATTGCTAGCCAAAGTGTTATGGAACATTCATGTCAAGGTAGACTCATTATAGGTAAGATGGATTCATGAAGTGTATTTGAAGAACATATCAATTTGGGATTGGCAACCTCATAGCCATGACTCACCAGTGCTGAAAAAACTAGCCTAAATTTAGGACAAATTGGTGGAAAAACTAGGAGGCCGAAGGGGAGTGGAGATTGGCATGCAGAAGTTGTGTGTGAATGGACTCCTTTCACCACAGACAATTTATGAGCTATTAAGAGTCAAGCAAATAAGAAGACCATGGATGGCATTCATATGGAAGAAATACATACCTTCAAAATTCTCCTTCATTGCATGGTTTAGCCTCCGGAATAAACTACCAACAAAAGATAACCTATTATTTTTGGAGATAGACCAAAAATGTGGCTTTTGTAATGTTGAAATGGAAACTGTTGACCATTTATTTTTTAAATGCTCTTTTACAGCTGAAGTTTGGAATGCTATCTGGGAATGGCTGGGATTGACCCGAACCATGTCCACATTATCTAATGCTATCAAATGGATTTGGAAAGACTACACTGGAGCATGTCTCAGAAGTAAAGCTGCTAGACTAGCACTTGTGTATAGAAGACAATGAATGTTGTACAGTTAGAGTCTGCTTCTGCTACGAGCTTAGATGTAGTCTCCAAAATTAAAATAGTTATTGTATAGGATCTTATATAGATTGTATCCTATGGATCTTATTACCTTTTGATATTTCGGATGTATTTGGGAAATTAAAGGTTTTTGCTTATAGATACTGATTGGGGTATGCCCCAAGGATCAACGTACATATGTTTTTGAATCAATATATTATTTACCTTTCATAAAAAAAGATGATGCTTTTAAAGTTTTTGAGAAGTTTTGCAGAAAAATTCAAATCGAAAAAGGATAATGCATTACTTTAATTCAAAATAATCATGGAGGAGAATTTGATAACAGAAAGTTTGAAGATTTCTATGATAGTAACGGTATGACACACAACTTTTCTTGCCTAAGGACTCCTTAATAAAATGGCGTCGTTGAAAGAAAGAATAGGACCCTAGCTGATATGGCCAGGACAATATTGTGTGAAAGTGGCCTACTCCATGATTACTGGGTAGAAGTAGTAGCCATTGCTTGTTATATACTCAACAGGTGTCATATAAGACCTATTCTAAAAAAGACCCCATATGAGCTGTGAAAAGGAAGAAAATTGAATGTCGCTTACTTTCGACCATTTGGTTACAAATGCTTTGTTCTAAATAATGGGAAAGACAACTTTGGAAAGTTCGATGCGAGATCAGATGAAACTATCTTTCTAGGTTACAGTACCATTAGAAAGGATTCAGGGTTTATAGTAAAAGAATAATGAAGATAGAAGAATCAATACATGTAGTATTTTATGAAGCACTACCTTAGACAAAAATAGATGATTTAGATGATAAAGAACATCCTTTGGTTCTTAAAAATACATCGACTACACCTATAGTACCCTCAGAATCACAAGATTAAGAAGATCTTTCTAAAGTCAGGATGGAGTAGGCTCCTTCCTCTCAGCAGGAGCCTATAGAGAATGGAAAGGTCAAGATACACATCAATACATTCTGGGAGACCCTCTGAAAGTCTAAGAACTAGATCATCCTTTAAGAAAAACTTTGTTGCCCTCATCTCAAAATTAAAACAGAAGACTATTGAAGAGGCTTTACTAATGAAAATTGGGTTTTAATTATGAAAGATGAACTAAATCAGTTTGACAAAAACAAAGTTTGGAATCTAATTCCTCTTCTGCAAAACAAGTTAGTCATTGTAACTAGTTGGGTATTTCAAAACAAACCCAATAAAAATGATAAGTTGGTAAGAAACAAAGCTAGACTTTTATCTCAAGGTTATAATCCACAAGAAGGTATTAATTCTGATGAAACTTATGCCTCTGATGATAGACTAGAATTGATTAGAATTTTACTTGCCTTCGTATGTTATATAAACTTCAAATTGCTCCAAATGGATGTCAAAAGTGCTTTATTAGATGTATATATTAATGAAGAAGTGTTTGTTAAGCAACCCCTAGACTTTGAAGATGAAAACCATCCTAACTAGGTGATGAAGTTGACTAAAGGCCTTTATGGTCTAAAACAGGCTCCTCGAGCATCGTATGAGAGGTTAAGTAATTTTTTGCTTGAGAATAATTTCGAAAGAGGAAAGGTAGATAAAACTTTATTTACCAAGAAAAAGGAGAATGATTTACTCATAGTGCAAATATATTTTGATGACATAATATTTGGTACTACTAATTAGTCTCTCTGTGAAAAATTCTCAGCATTGATGCAGGAGGACTTTGAAATGAGCAAGACAGAAGAACTATCCTTCTTTGTCATATTACAAATAAGGTAAACAAAAAAAGCAATCTTCATTATCCAAGACAAATATATAAAGGAACTCATCAAGAAGTACCATTTTGATAAGGATGGAGAAGGCAAGGCTACGGATGAGACAAAGTATAAAGGAATGATTGGGTCACTACTATATCTTACAAGCTAAATACCTAATATTATGCTTAGTGTGTGCCTTTGTGCATATTTTCAATCAAATCCAAAAGAAAGCCATCTTCAAGCAGTTATTATTTCGATATCTTCACAGAACTATGGACTTCAGACTATGGTATCCAAAATTTGATTCTTTTAACATAGTTGGCTATTATGATGTCGATTATACAGGCGATAAAGTCGATAAAAAAAGCATAAGTGGTCACTATCAATTTCTTGGAGGATGTCTAGTTTCTTGGTATTACATTAAACAAATTGCACAACATTTTCAACAACCGAAGTGGAATATATAGCAGCTGCCAGCTGTTATGCTCAAATCTTATGGATAAAGCATCAACTCCAAGATTTTTTGTTTTGAACTTTAATCGTATTCCTATATTATGTGATAATACTAGTGCAATAAATCTTTCAAAAATCTTGTGTATCATTCTAGGACAAATCATATAGAATCAAGAATTATTTTCTTAGAGATCATATTTTAAAAGGTACCATTGATCTTTTGTATGTTAATACTAAAAATCAAGTAGCTGATATTTTCACTAATCCACTCTCTGAAGATAGATTTTGGGTATTAAGAAAAGAGTTTGGTATGTGCAGACTATCTGATATTATATCTGTATGAATTTTCTATGCTACTTCTCTTTATATACATTACTAAGATCCTTCTACTTTAGAAGGCTCCTTTTAGTTTTGAGAACTCCTCATAGTAAGCTCCTTCCACTTTGGAAGGCTCCTCTTGGTTTAACAAAGCAGTATACACGTGTCCTAAAAAGTAAGTCATTTATGGCGTCGTTTTAGCATTTAAAGAAATGGGTAAGTAGTTCTAAATCCACTTCCTCTTTTAGCGTATTACGACTGCTTATCCTCACACGAAATCAATGTCCAAGAGTCACTTAATATACCAGGGACAAACTTCTCTCTTCTTCCCATCGTGTTCTACTTTAGAAGTGCAACCCTCTTTCTTTTTGTACCTTAACTTACTGCCTTCTCTCTATTCTTTCTTCCACAAACTCTTTACCTATAATGGCCAAAACAAAATCAAAGGGATAGAAGAAAACCTCAACTTCCACTGCTAGCTTTGGTGAAGCTCATGTTTCTGATTCCGCTCCTACTGAGCTTGTCTCTATCTCTTCTGTGCCTGGATCTACTACTCCTCGACCTGGTTCTAAAGATATGAAAGTGTCTACTGATTCAGACAAAAAATAGCTCAAGTAATAAGACGTCCATAAACTAGAGGAAGTCTTACAAAGCAAGCCAGGAAAATTTTTTTAAAAAAAGAAAACACTGATGTTGAAAATAAAGAGGAAGAAGAATCTAGAAAAAGAAAAAGGGAAGAAGTAAAGAAAGGCAAAGTGCCTGACTGAAGATACTATTAAGGACCCTATTGATAAAGAATGAGTTGTTTCATGAAAAGATGATTCCTAAAGAAAAAAGGGGAAAGAAGATAAATATAGTTGAATAAAAAGGAAAGACATCAACACCACTAAAAATGATTCAATAAAAAGAAGTTCAAGTTCTCTATAAAATGCAGTAAAAGAAAAGAAAGGTGGTTCCTGGCAGATCGTGCCTCCTATGATGTTGATGACATAAGTATACCTATCTTTCCTTACTTTGTCACCATTGGTTGGGAAAATTCTTTGAAATTAGATAAGATTGTTTGCGATGAGCTAGTCAGGACATTCTACACAAACATGATAAAGAAGAAATTGATGGAAAGCTAGCCATTGTCTCATGGATTTATGAATGTGAAATTTCAATTTCTAAAGAAACTTTAGGAGATATACTGGACATAATTCATATAGAGAGAACTGATTTTTCCTGTCACAAGTTGGATGTTGATGATCTGAATTTGGTAGAAGTTGTTAACTTTATATGCCTTCATGCTGAAAACACCCAAAATGGGATAACCTAAAGTAGGCAATTAGATTTACTGCCTTGATGCCTTGCATTGTTATCGGCTACCTCAATCTTTCTAAGGAGTAGCTTTGTTAAAAGGTGCAGTTTGCTAGACACTTATGTAGTGTACAATTTGCTAAAAGGGAATAAAATGAATCTTTCAGCAATGATCTTGAGATTCATGGTAAATAAGGGGAATCATAAGAATACCACTACTTGTCTACCTTATGGAATACTGCTCACCAAAATTTACACCCATTACAGAGTACCTTTTAATAATCTAAATTGCTATGCAACAGCTAAGTTTCATCCTTCCATTCCCTACCAATTTGGATACAAATCGCAAAACAATGTCTAGGTAGATAAAAGATCTGAAAGAGTAGTAGAAAACTTAGATCCTACTCCAGACCAAGAAATGCGAGAACAAATAGATAATATGCAAAATCAGTTTCTTAACATGCAGATTTTGCTCAGAAAAATTTTTAATCTCTTAAATAACTATGATGGTATTCTTTCCCAGACTATTCTTATATACTTATGATCTTGTTTATTACCTTAGTTACTCTTCCTCTCTTTGTGCTTTAGAAAATGATATCACTCTATTAAGAGTGACCATTAAATTCTTCATACATTTCTTATTGAGAGCTTGTAGAGGCTAGCAAAATACTACTAGTGTGGAAGTTTAAAGAACCTTGAAAAATATACACTTGTGAGCTTGAAAAGGCCCGTAAAATTATTACTTAGTTTTTATAGTCAAATAATCAAGTTGGATACTTAGGGACTAGATGTAGGCTTCGTTATAAGCTGAACCAGTATAAATCTACTGTGTCATTTTCTCTCTCTTCCTTACTTTTAAATTTGTGGCATTATAAGTTTTCAATGGACTCGTTCAGTTTTTCAATAGGCTCCTTTTGTTTTTATATAACAATAGTTTTCTTTCAAAAGTTAACAGGCTCTTATCGATTAAATGGGATCCTTTCTTTTTGAGTGCTAGAGGGCTCCTATTGAATAATAAGGCTCCTGTCGTTTTAAGCATTAGTAGGCTCCTTTCGATTTATTGGATTCTTTCTATTTAAGCATTAAAATTATTTTTTGAAAAGTTTATAGGATCCTCCTATTTATAAATTTATTTTGTTCAAGCAGGATCTTATTGACTTAAAAGTATCTTGAATTTTTTTACACACAATTCACCCCCTTACATTTGTTTGCTTTATTAACTTCAACCATCCAAAGTATAGGCTTATCCTTTGTGATTTTAATTCCATGTTACATCTTAACAAAACAAAAAGAAATAGTTTTGTATTTTAGAAATTAAAAATAATATTAATTAAATATATAAGAGAATACAAATTTGGGGGAGTCAAAAGACTCACCAATTAACCAAAAAAATGACAACATTCAACACCTAATAACCAGTCACACATAAATGGCAACATTCCAAGGTAAAACAAAAAATCCATCATTGAGACCAAATTAGGAAAAGAAATCCCAATCACCACCAATCTCCTTCTTAATTTCCCCGATTGGGGTTGGAGGTATCAGCGATCACCACCATCTTAAGGCACCGAGAGTGAGCTTTGAGGCAGATCAGATGAGTGTCACAAGCAAATAGGTTCTAGCCTAGTCTTGTACCAAGAACACTCCAGCCTATCCTTTGGTGATTAAAAGGTAAGACAAATCCTTCAAATACCATGTTTCTCTTCTTTAAGTTTCACACTTAAAATGACCGGTGCAAAATGATTGAGGCTTCCTTTCTTGTATCTTTATGTATAAGAACATCGGTTGAGTGTCTCAAACATCGTTCCAGCCCCGATGACGCTTCCTTTCCGTCAACTGAGTGGTAAGTCCCCCTTTTGATACTTTCCATATTATTAAGGAATATTAGCTTCGAAAACTTCCTTCCATTGTTGGTATGCATATTACTCTATATTCTCTATAAGTTAGCAAGTTGGGATGAGCACTCATTAATAAAGCTAGAGGAGATTACTTGTTCTCTGACATTAGCAAAAATACACTCCCTTACCTGTTGTGGATTTCTATTAATTTTTTGGAACGTACTTATATTCCTTTCTGCCTATATTTCCTTAATGTAAGTAGAAAAGGAAATTAGATAGATAATAGAATTAGGATTAGAAATGGGCTTTAGTATGATAAACCATTTCAGTATCATTGTGAATTGAAGGGTGCTTAGGGACCACAGACATTTATGTCTTATCCAAGACCAAATGTCTTTAAAGAAAGGATACTTAAAGAAAAAATGGCCCCTATTCTCTTGTCCTGTGTTACACAAGACACAAACCTCAGTTGAATTTAAGAAAGAAAGGCTATACATTGTACTAAGCTTATTTAAGATAGTGAGCCATAGGATGAATGAGGAGCTAGGTAATAGCTCTTAATGCCAGACCACTTCATACCATTCCACTTTGACATTTCTCTGAACCAACCATTCCCTACAACTTTTTGTTGTAAATAAACCTTGCAGGTGGTTTCTCCAAATATATCTATCAAGTATCAACAAATTAGGGGAGTAGTTAGGTTGTAGCTAGTGAATTTATGTCAGGAATTCCATCCAATGACCCTTCCTAATAAAGGCCTTAACCTTAGCAGTTGACGGAAGGTGGCTCAGTGATTGAATTATCTGATCCCTGATTAGTTGTCCATTTCCTGTCTAATTGTCATTCAAAAAACTAGCCCTCACTCTATCCCCTACCTGATATGAAATTTCAGAACCCAATTCCTCCTTTATCTTCAACAGTTGTGATAGAAATCAAGAGTGGAGGCCTTCGAGTTAACGGTCTATATACTATGACCTTTTATGACATAAGCATGGAGCTATTTAACCCATAGGGTATTATCTCCTTGTAGGATAGACCAGAATATTTTCATTAAGAGAGCTTTATTAAACGATTTTATGGGAATAATTCCAAGGCCTCCCTCTAGCTTAGGTCTGCAGACATCAATCTACTTAACTTTGGCATGTCCTTTATTAGGGACACCTCCTCCCCGTAGAAAGTTTCACATTAACTTTTCTAAAGATTCAATAACTCCCCTTGCAAGCACCATATTCGAGGACCAATAAGTATGCATGGAGTTAAGCACAAAATCGACTAGTTGTAATCTTCCTCCAAAAGATAGGGCATGGTTAGTCCAAGAGGAAAATCTCTTTTGAATTTTTTCAATAAGAGGATAACGTTCACGAAAATGAATCCTTCTGGAAGTAATTGGTAGGCCTAGATAGCATAAGGGAATTTGTTTCCGTTGCATTCTAGTTAAAGAGAAGACTCATCCTTCCATGTGATATGCACTTTTAAAAGAAAGAAATAGTTGCTTGAAAAGTTATTACAGTTATTTCAAGTAGTGAAAAATAAATATTCAGATGGAAGATCTTTTAAGCAGTTTAAATACATCAGGAGGAAGATTCAAAGAGTTAAAGAGGAGCTTAAGATTTTTAATAAATAGAGAGTTAACAGAACTCATCACTTTTTAAGTTTAGCAAAACAACTCCTAAATAAGCTACTAGCTAAACTTTAGCTTAATCCTATTAACTCAAATCTTCAAGATCTTGAAAATTAGGCTTTGTACAAATATTCTCAAGCATTAAAAGTTAGGAATTCTATCATGAATCAAAGATAAAAGCACTTTCTATTTTCATAGGAGAGTAGTAACAAGGAATTTTATAAATATAATAATCTCTCTTGAAAAAGATGAAACGCTTCTCATATCTTAGGATATCTATTAAAAAAAGTGGAGGCATATTTCAATAGTACTTTGAGAGTCTCATCTAATGAAAAATAATCATATCATCTTATCATATAGATAGTACATAATTACCTTTCTTCTATTGAGATAAAGCTACTCTCAAAACCTGTCTCTAAACTAGAGATAAAGAATGCCTTTAAAGCTTTAAGTCCTTTAAGGGCTTTAAGACCTAATGGTATGAACATTATCCTCTATTAAAAGACTTAGCCTCTTATTAGAAGTCTAGTGACAGAAGTAGTGGAAGAGTTTTTTTTAGGAAAGAAAGATTTCAAGGGAGATTAATAGAACATTCATTAGCTTAATTCCTAAAGGATATCAACAGAAGATAGTTAAAGATTTTTTCCTATAGCCCATTGTAACTTTTTTATAAGTTGATTTCAAAAATCCTAGTTTTGTACATATAGGATACCAAAAAGGAGCTATATTCCATAAAGACAAGCTAAAGATAGCATCTTACTTATGTAAGAGCTTTTTAGAAAGGGATAACTAATCTTAAAGTCCTTAACCTTTTAAGATTTTTTTTCAATTTAAGGTCCAAGCTTTTAAATTTTTTTATTGAGTGAAAAATCTTTTAAAACCTTACTAATTTAGACTAAAACATTAGTTTTAGTTGATGTGACTAACAAATTGACATCATATAAGATTTAATAGACAAGTCATATAATAAAAAGTAACATTTTGATATGAATAGTTAAGGTTTTAAAAATGATGGTCTCTCAATTAAAAATTTTTAAAAATTGGGCATTAAAAAGTTTTTAGGCATTAAAAAGTTAGAAACTTTGAATAAGTTATCCCTTTTAAAAACTTTGAATAAGTTACACAAGGAAGAGAGAAAGCAAGAATTGCACTTTAAAAGTTGATTTTGAGAAAGCATATGATTCATGATCGTGTTGTTGAGTTTTATAAATTTATAGCCCTTAAATACTGCAAGTGCATGGTTTGTGATTTGTAGTAAGTGAAGGGTCGATCTTACGAGGAGGATGACCTAATTAATCCTAGGTTATCTAAGGCTAGAAAATTATTAAAATGAAAGTAAAATTGAACAAGAAATTAAACACATGAATTTGATTAACGGGAATGTAATTCAATGTAATTCAGGAATTTAACACAAAAGGAATTAAAATTGAGCAACACAAAATGCACATTGGAAATTAATCAAGGAAAATTCCCAGATTATGAGAGGGGGGATTCTTTTTATCATTAATGGTAACCTAGTTATTTATATGTTAACGGGGTGTCAATTCTAGACTATCAAAGGTGGGATCACACCTCTCTCGAGTTATAATCACGCACCCTAATTCATGAACGCTAATTAAACTATAGAACTTATAATCTCTAAATTAACAAAAGACACATAATTCTGATTAGATCTTAAGCCCTCTAATAAACAATCGGGTCTCACAGGGGTCTCTCTCTATATAATAACCGGCTAGATTGATTGTGTAGTCAATTAGATCTACTAACTCTCATTAAGCTAATCTAATCATTTTTATCTGGTTTATCCTTTCAATTTATTACTGAAATATGCAAATACCACAAGCAATCACAACACCCAATCACAATAATACAATAATAACTAAATTAAAATTAAATCAAAGTCAAATCTCGAAGGAAAATTAAAACATCTTAATCAAACCCAAATCTATACATATATTCATATTCATCTCATATTCAAAGAAAAGAATAATCAGATGAAAGAAATACACAATAGAATGGGGATCTGGACGTCTTGGGAGGGCAGCAGCCTTGAAGACCCGCTTCTTTCTCCTCTTTCTCTTCTTCTCTCTCTTCTCTTTCTCTCTCTTTAAGGGTTTTCCAAAAGTGGTAGAAAATGAAGCTATCTTTAGGGTTACATCTTTTTCACTTATATAGTCTTTCTAATTAGGATAACCCTAGGGTCTTTTTCGAGTCTGAAAGGTATAACAAATCTCTCAAAAACTTAAAACCCAAAGCATCCCCACGTCTGTCAGTGCGTAGGCCACGATCGTGACCTTTAATGGCACGATCATAGCCAAGATTTTAGCCTTCTTTTATGATTGTGGCACTTTCATCATCCTTTTGTCACGATCATAACCCTGGGTTAGCTCCGAGTCTTCTCCAAATCTTCTTTGTTTTCCACTCTTTGCCCTGAAACACTGGCAAACACAAATATCTACTAACTAACATAGTTCTAACCTAAACACACACAAAACAATCGAATTAACAACTAAATATAAACTAAACTACCCATAAAAATAAGACGCAATCTATAACCATCAACTTCCCCACACTTTAACGTTTTCTTGTCCTTAAGTAAACAAAACAAAAACAAAAACACAAAACACAAAACATGTATATGCAATAATGAGACAATGACTTCAACTTCACGAAACAAATTTAACTATAGACACAATCCTTCAAGTTGTTTTAACTTATTAACTTGCAAAATTAGCGTCTAAGTACTTTGGACTAAATGTACAAACTAATTGGGACTTTGATGTTAAGTTTATTCACCCCTATCACTTGTACACACACATTGATAATCATTTGGTCAATCAAACTTGTAATTATTCCTAAGTAAGTTCTTATGAAAAGTGAAGCTATTTACAAGTTTGGTAGGTTTTTATTTAACAAGCATTCTTTTTATTAAATTTTTTAATGGACATGAACCTAGCCTTTTTACACGGAGGCAAACATTTGTGATGAATATTGGTCTGGGTACTAAACTAGATCATAATTTTATTAAACAACTTGGTTAAAAGGTCATTATAGCCTTGTTTTACACGAAGGTCAATATTTATGATGAATGTCTTTCCAGTTACTCGATTACATCACATTCTCAATTGGCTACTAGCTCTATTCATAACCCAAAGGCCAGTGGAATAGTTATTTAATTGAAATTTACACACATTTTTTCACATTTTAATAATGCCTACCTTATTGCTTTAGCTAATTATTCTCACAAAAATATACTAACAATGTTACTTATTCGATTGGCCTAAAATTATAAATGAATGTGATAAATTTCTAGGGTGAATAAACTAACATCATAACCTAATTAATATGCATATTTAACCAAAG
>JAOQMP010000501.1:0-13943 GCA_027563575.1 Erythroxylum pedicellare
GTTGAGTTAAAATTAGGTATACTTGAAGAAGTTATCAACTTGAGATGATGAATTTTGAACATGAATTGTTGATATATATATATATATAAGCGAGATGTTATGGACAAGAAGATAGGATTTTTGTGAATGATGAAAAATAGTTGTAAGTGATGAGTCAATTGAGTAGAGATTAGAGAGGTTAATGAAGTAAAGTTGGTAGTTGAATGGTTATGCTCATGACATCAAGTTTGTAAATTGCCAATTTCAAGTTTTTCATAAAGTAAAAATTTATGTTCGGAATTAAAGGGAAAAACAGGATTCATCTAGGTTGAATTAGACAAATTTATCTGCATGAAAGATGTAGGTTATTTTTCTAGATTTCCAAAGGTATATAGTATGAAAATTTTTGACATCAGAGTTGAAAGTTATAATCATTTGAAGTTAGTGATATCGCATAGGATGTATAGGCGGGACAGCTTTGGTCGCGATCGCACCAAGCGCCCTTGTGACCGCACCTTCCCTCCTTACGATCACACCTTTCTTCTTGCGATCACAACTGCCTTCCTCGCAAGTGCACCTTCATCCTCACGATTGTACTTTTGTTCTTGGCGATCGCACCCGAAGGGTTTTCTAACTCTGAACATATTTGACTCTTTTGGCCATAACTTTTTCATCTGACCTCCAAATGACTTGATTCTTGAAGAATTGGATTCATAACACAGTCCTATATCTCTAAATAAAAATTGGTATCTGTTGATCTTTATTGCAAAAAGATTGATGGAAAGACAGTGAGGGTATGGGTTGGAAGAGTATGAATTGGTTATTTTACTAAACATACTTTGGTATTTTGATCATATCTTGAACTATAAAGCTCAGAATGAGATGATTTGTATTTCTAACTAAACTATAGACATAGAGATAAAAATTATCTGAAGAAATAGAATTTTAATTCTATCTCTAAGACTTTCAATTTATGGAGGGAAGTTGAATATAGTGTACTATCTCAGTATAATAACAGTCGAAAATGATTAGGGTATAACTTTCAGATTTTAAAACCAAATTGAACAATTTTGGTGTCATCAGAAAGATTAGACAATGGGGAACATTTTTTTGAAGAAGCATTTTCGAATTTCCATTGCTTGATTGAAATAACCCTACAAGGAACCACGCTCATGTTTTATAAATCAGGATAGTTGGGCTCCAGACACGGGTTGTTGATTTAGATCTTCTTGAAAAGGTCAAGGAATTTTTGAAATTTGGAATCATCATGCTTCTTCTTTAACCTTTGAGGGTATGGTATGGGTGGCCTAAAGGACAATTCTGGAATTGGTGAAGACTTTCTCTTTGATTTGGTTTCTTTAGGCTTTTCTTCTTCATCCAAATTCACAATTTCAGTATCCTTTAGTTCATTTATCTTGGCTTCCTTCTCTTTAGGAATCACAACTTCTACCACCTTACCACTTCTTAGAATAATTGCCATACAATCTTGTTTTGGATTGACTTGGGTATTGCTAGGTAGCTTTCTCAGACCTCTTTCACTTACCTTTTTTGCCACTTGACTTATTTGCATCTCTAAATTTTTGATGGCAGTTTGGTTGGACTGAATATTCTGCTCCATTTTATTCATGGCTTGAGAGCTAGCTTGAGCACTTTGATCCATCTTGATCATAATTTTAGCAAACATATCTTTAAATTGATCCACTTTTTTCTCCTAAAGGGAAGGGAATTGTTGTTGTGCAGACGATGAAGGAGGTGAATACCGCTTTTTCAGTGGTGTTTGGAAGGCGGTCTCATTAGTTTTGCAACCCCTTTATTTTTCCATGAAAATTTTAGATGAAACTTCCAACCTTCATTGTAGGTGTTTGAGAAAGGATCAAATCTCTAACTTTGTCTACCATTGTTTACATGGTTCACCTCTTCCTCTTACATTATTGCTTCAGTGTTCATACAACTAGCTACTGTATGTCCAAATCTACCACAAAGAGTGCAAGGATCCCTACTAGACTTGTTGTTATTCATCAACATATTTAACTTCTTATTCATCTCGGCAACTTGGTAGGCTAGGTCAGATTTAGAACCCACTTTATTAAGAGCAATAACTCTGCTTCTAGTTCTTACAATATGAATTCTCCGCAATTTTTTTGAAAATATTCCATAACTCTTGGGAACTCAAGTTACTAATATTCGCACCAACGTTTAAATCCTTATTGTGATTAGTGAGACCATAGTAGAAAAACTGAGTAAAAGAGTATGTATCAAATCCATGATGAGGACATTAGTTAAGGAGATCATTAAATCACTCCCATACTTCATGAAAATTTTCTCCTTCTTTCTGCAAGAACCAATGTATCATCTTCCTTAGTTTGAGAGTTTTGTGGGCTGGGTACCACTTCATCATGAAAGTCTTCATTACTTTTTCCCAAGTATCAATGAAATCTACCTCCAAACTCAACAACCAGTTTCTTGCTAATCCCTTCATGCAATAGGAAAACACCTTAGCCTTAACTCATCTTCGGACAATCCATGCAATGGAAGAGTTTGAACTATCGCATAGAAATCTGTCATAAAGGCTAGAGCATCTTCACTCGGCATTCCATTAAATTGTGGCAACATAGATAGATGAATTTGCTTCAGCTCATAATTCCTTGCTACTGTAGTTGAATGCAAGAGGGCTTTTTTGCAATAAATGGCATTTAATAATCTCTAATTCTCCTTACCGTAGGGTTAACAACAACAGGTTCAGCTTGATTTCCTTCATTGAATTGTTCATTCCCTATATCTCGTTCCCTATGTAGAATCGAATTTTGATTATTGTTTGTCGTCTCTCTTCTTTTTTGGGCATTGTTCCTTCTACAAGTGCATTCAGTTTCAAGATTTAACTCATTTAGCTAATCGTTATTCAAATTTCTTAAATGTTTTAAGTGTATACAGCTCCTGAAATAAAACAAAGAGAAAGGTTTAAAAGTAATTAATGGAAGAAAACTTAAGGCAATAATAAACATATAACTAGAATTAATAGTAGCGAATATAAATTAGTCCCCGGTAAGGGTGCCAAAAATTGGTCGACAAAATCTGAAAATGCACAGAGTCGTTCCTAGTACCTACAAATCGAGTATTCCAAGGTCGTTTCCCATAAGGACTAAGATACTCACCACTGAATTAATCCTAATTACTTGAACAAAAGTGATAAGAAACTTAAAAGATGATTAGATTTGAGTAGATAATAAATTGTAAAGACCGGAAATAAACAAACAAAGGTAATTTGATGATTTAAACTTAGGGCTCTGGGTTCACCAGTTTAAAAGATTGATTAATAAATTATGGAATTGATTGAATGACAGGTTATAATAATAGTTGCACAACTTTACTCATATTCTCTCTTAAGACATATAAGAATACCTAACTAGTTGATTACCATCTCTTAATGTGAAACCTAACTAGTCAAATTCATTAAGAACAAGCAACCAGAAGTTATCACACTAGATTAGGATATCTTTATCTCTAAATCTAATATATTTATCTTCCTAGTGTATAAATCATACTTCACCTCTCAGTTCATCATATGATTCCTAAGGTTGCTTCTGTGGTGATCAAGCACAAAAACAATAATGAAGTTAAAAAAAGATAAACATAATGCAAGAAAGGTTTTAGTTCCAGAACATGATAACAAAATCCATACACATAAAGACAATTAACATCTAAGAAAGAGTAGAGAGAGAAGGTAGAGAGAACACAAAACAAGATTGCTTCCAATGCTTGATTCAATCCTCTTTTCTCTTCTTCCTTACCTCTTTTGGGTGCCTCCTTATGTTGCAGCTTGGTTTTCAGTGTCTAGCCTCCTCTTTTAGTCTTAAAAATGAGTATTTATAGTGTCTTGGACTAAAAAAAAACCTAATTTTTGCTAAACAGGGGAAGAGGGATCATATCAACATCGTCAAAGTTCGTTAGGCAGACTTTATGTCTATTGAGCGAACCTTTTTAGGTCTCTAGAGTGAAATTGGCCAGTAAATATCCGTTAACTGGACTTCATATCTACTGAGCGGACCTTCTTAAGATTTCTAGCCTTCCAGCTCTGGTCATGTCCGTTTGAAGGTACATTATGTTAGCTGAGCGAACATACACTGGTCATATACAAAAATGTGCAAATTTGATGCTTTAGATGGCAAAATCTCTCCTCGAATTCTTCACGGAAGTTGTAGAACTAGGAGTCCTCTTTGAAAGCTTACTTGAATGACCTCAATCTGACACCCACAGTAAAAGTTATGCCTAGGAGTCCTCTTTGAAAGCGTATTTGAATGACCTCAATCTGACACCCACAGTAAAAGTTATGCCTCTTTTGCCAAAATCTATCCATTTGCACCTATTAAGCAATAAAGTTGAAATATGTGAGAATTAACCAAGTAAAGCTCCAAATTCACGTAGAGATAAGTCAAATTAGTTCCAATTCATCCCAAAATCATATAAGAATAATTTGACTTATCATGTTGTTAGCCTTCTTTAAGGCTGTCACCAACCAACGACATCCCACACTATTGTTGTACGCATCACAGCTCTCAATTTCTTCTCGCTTGCTTCTCCAGTAACTCCAGTTGTCTCAAGTCTATTGCAATTACTAACTCCTACTTATGCCACCAATATCCGCCTCTTTACCCACTAACTATAATAGCAATTCAAGTCATTTCAATCACCGCGTGGTTCAATTGCATACTACCATTGTGACGGGATTTCTCAAAAAATCCAAAATAACACAACGAACAATAACCACACAAAAATAGTACACATAACAACCACACAAAAATGGTACACATACTTTCGTAACCCATACCAATGACAAACATCCATAAACATCACATGCATAACACTGCTAACTCTCATCTTTTGACGCTTTTATTGTTTTAGACTTTTGATTTCCATATATGTCCTATAAATCTGAACTTTTTCATATTTTGGGTTTCTAAATTACAATTTTCATATTATACGCCTACGTTAAATCTTAACTTTGGCTTTTCAATTTCTAATTACTATCTTATTGTAATTTCAATTCTAAATTGAATTTAAGATTTCAAAATTTTCAATTTATACTTTCCAGATTAATGTTAATAAGATCTAAATCCAATTTTTAAAGTTTATGATTTCAATTCCATAACCCAAGATCAATAACAATCAAACAATTTTAATCAAGTTGTAGAATTAAAGTTGGCTTTAATACCATTGTTAGAAATTGGGCCAACATCTGATCTCGTGCATAGCGGAATAATTATGAAACTTTTTCTTATTTAAAATTTTTGAAAACTGAAATCAATTTACTTCTAGAAAATGATTATTAAAGAAAGTTCATTTTTTATTAATTAATAAATGAAAACAATTTTCAAAATTTAACCAAGAAAAATACTTTTTCTAATAAATTAAGAAACTTGTTATTAATAAAGAAATAAATAATTTCTACATAAATAGAATATTAGTTCTCTAAATAAATAAAATCATAAATTTAATTTATCTAAATCAAATTGAAATAAATTTAATTAAAAACATTTTCTTAGTTTTAAAGATTCTAATTAATTAATTTTAATCTAACAAAAAATAATTAATTTTATCATTAGAAACAACTTTTCTAGAATTTAAATAGGAACAAATTTAATTATTATTCTTAATCATATTAAGAAAATTAATTGAATATAATTTTAGAATTGATTTTTAATTTTAAAATAATTTTAAATTTATGTTTGGAATAAATTTATTAATATTACATTAATCTTAAAGTTAAACAAGCCTTTTTCTTGGTTTAGGTTATACTAACTGTAACACCCACATACCCTTTGGAAGGATATGCGGATGTGACCTAAAACAAGACTTAAACATATCAAAACAGTACAAAGCATTGCCAGAAATTCAAACAACCAATCATTACTTTTCCATACATACTCGACTTTAAATAGAATTTAACCAGCACACTGAATTTATCCGAATACATGCTTCAATTACAACAACATCCTGAATTAAAATTATTACATTACAAACCCTTAAACAAAACAATACATATCTGAAGTTCAAATACACTCTGTATTACAATATTTACAAACTTTTAACAAAATACATCATGTCTCATATTATTACATACAATTCAAATATGCATTCCCAAAACAAAACACATTGTTCGTTGGCCACCGCGGTTATTTTTGTTCCAGTCTTCAAACTCTCCTATCTAAACCTATACGAGGCAAAACCACTGTACCATGCATAAAGCTTAGTAGGGAATAAACTAAACAGGATATAAGCAGATAACTATCTCAAACAGTCATCCAAACATTCACATGTTCAAAATCACATAAGAGTATAAGCAGTGGTTACTTATCCATTTTCAAACTGAACTAAAATATCATGATTCTTAGAACAAAATATAACATATCAGAACATGTTATGCATTAGCTTTAGAGCAAAACTCACCAATTTCAAAGCTGAATAATATAATATCAAAATAAAACTTGCCTGTAATAAAATAGAATTTGCTTATTTCATAACAGAGCTTAAATATTTCTGATCAAAGCTTGTTTATATTAGAGTATAATAGAATACAAAACAAGTTATTCTATTAATCCTTTATACCGAAGTGGTTAATGAGACTAATATAGGAGATACCGTGATCGGTATCACAGCACAGGAGAGACTTATGTCTCAATAACAAGAGACACCGAAGTGTCACAGGAGCAACTGCAAACCCTTCTAGACATGCCTATTTACCCATGACTAGGACTTAACAGTTTTAAAACAGAACAGGTTCATTTCAGAATTCTCATGTGAGGAACATATTGCAACGCATACCACTTTATTCCATTTTGTTTAACTTGACATATTCATTGATTTCCAAACAAACTAACATGTCATACAATTACAAGTTTATACAACAATGCATCAATAGAGGTATTAAGCCATCACAAATTATGTATATTCACACAAATAGAAAGCTCTTCCAACATAATCCCAAATATCAAACACAATGTCATCGCAGAAATTCCCAATTCACAAACATCCATATCCAATTCATAATACATAAGCCTTTGGAACTTATTATTCACGAACACATCAAGAAATTCAATATTGTATTCATTATTATTAAACCATACATTCTTTATATTACCATCCCAATTAATAATGCATAATTAAATTAAGTGTTACTCAATTAAATTGAATACCAATTTAAGTTCATAACATACCTTAAATAAGTCTATTTAAGTCCTATTATACAAAATAAATTAAATTATCCTTATATAGTTCATCAATTGCACAAAAATCCCTTTTTAACCTTCCTAATCATTTCCCATAATTGTGGGATAAGTGACCCGAAACCTCCAAACAACTATTTTCATAGGACAGGCTTTTGGATCAGTTTGGTATGGCCATTATGACCTAGAAACTGATGCTTCTAGACAATATGTTCTTCTAAACAAATGTTCCTCTATGTATTAAGTTTCAAATGAAATAAAGTTAATGCAATTTGGTTCTTATTCTGAGAGCTATACCCAAAATACTACAGACTGTTCTTAACCATAAACAGCAACCATAACTCAACTTCAAGCCAAATTTCAAAACCCTTAGTGATAGAAATCAAATTCGATTCCTTCATGAAATTTGGAGATAATGTATCTAGTTTAATCTAAATTTAAAATCATCCCATTTTGATGTCCAAAGGTCAAGATATGGCTAAAATACTGATGCCTATTCAGTAGAACTACTCGTTCTAACAAGTATCCAGCATGTATCAAGTTTCTAACCTTAATTCTTCAATTATTTCAGTACACATTTTATCCACTTCAAACATCAAACAATACATATTCTAACTTGAGATCAATTTTAGTATTCCTTTACCTCTTTAAACTTCAAAGAATAACTCCAAGATCAAGCTAAACTAAGCTTCCAAGCAATCAACATATACATACGATTAAGGTGCAACTTTCAACACCAACTAGATAATAATACATAGAGTTACAAGACCTACTTCTTGATGAAATAACTTACAAAGATAATGATCTAAGATTTAGCAAAGTTCTAGAAGTTGAGAGGGGAAGTAGGAGAAGTTTGGTGGAGAGAAGAGAGCAAAGTGAAGAATGAACAAAACACAAATTGCTCTAGTAGAATTTGCCACATCCAAAGCTAGGTGTCATTGAATTGGAGCAACATATGTCTCCATGCATGAGCTTTATGTGTCCCCATAGGGTGCTTCCATGTGTCAATGATACATTAGGCCATATTTCACACACTTAGTGCTGCCATTTGTCAATGCATCAACTATACCATTTGTCAATGTTTTAACCATGCCAAATGTTACTAACTCATAGGTTAATTAATCTAATTTTCATGTACCAACTTAACTTACCACTTGACAATTTTTCCTAGACCAAATATGCATTTAAATACCTCAATTCTCTAATGACATCAATTAATTCCAGTTCACTAACTATAATCTACTTGACCAAAAATTCAAGTCATACGTCTTTCATATTCTAATCATAGCACAATTATAACTCCTATCACACATGTATTATTTCAACTAAGGTGTACTTTGGGCCCTTACATTAACCTTGTAACCAAACAAGATAGATCCTACTTTAGTATCCAAACATCTTCAAAGTTATCCATATTATCAAACACCTTTTATTCTAACCCTAAAATAAGCTTATCCCAATATTAGGATACCCTTATCATTGGTACCAAACATCCATATTCTTCTTCTTACAAACCCTAAAATCATAAAGATGAAACCCTAGCCACCACACAAACAAGTTGTTACTACAACCATTGGTGTTGTCAGTGCCACCAATGTCTTCTTCACTCTCTAGTGTCACAACTGAATGTGTAGCTACCATTCACGGATGTTCACGCTATTGTGCAGCTACCATTCACTTTTGTTCATGTCGATAGCCAACAACTTCTGTTCCATCATTTCCAATAACTTATTACGACAGCAAGGTGGTGTCATCGCCTTTATTCTGACATTCTTCAAGCTGCTGTTAGCCTTCTCTAAGGATGCCGCCAACTAACGACATCCCACACTATTGTCATACGAACCACAACTCCCAATTTCTTCTCGGTTGCTTCTCCGGCAACCCCAATTGTCTCAAGCCTATTGCAATTACTGGCTCCTACTCGTGCTACCAACAACCGCCTTTCTAACCCCTGACTATAACAGCAATTCAAGCCATTGCAATCACCACGTGGTTCAATTGCATACTGTCATTGTGACGGGATTTTTTAAAAAATCCAAAATAACATATCAAATGACAAATACACAAAAACAGTACACATACTTTCCTAACCTATACCAACGACAAACATCCACAACCATCACATGCATAACACTGCTAATTCTCATCTTTCGCTGCTTTTATTGTTTTGGACTTCTAATTTCCATATACGTCTTATAAATCTTTTTTTATTTTGGGTTCTAAATTAGAATTTTCATATTATATGTATATGTTAAATCTTAAATTTGGCTTTTTAATTTCTAATTACAATCTTATTGTAATTTCAACTCTATATTGAATTTAAGATTTCAAAATTTTCAATTTGAACTTTCTAAATTAATGTTAATAACATCTTAATCCAATTTTTAAGGTTTATGATTTCAATTCCATAACCCAAATCCAATAACAATCAAATAATTTTAATCAAGTTATAGAATTAAAGTTGGCTTTGATACCATTGTTGGAAAACTCGGCCAGCATCTCATCCAGTGCATAGTGGAATAATTATGAAACTTTTTCTTATTTAAATTTTTTGAACCAAAATCACTTTAATTCTAGAAAAAAGAGTATGAAAGAAAGTTCATTTTTTATTAATTAGTAAATGAAAACACTTTTCAAAATTTAGCCAAGAAAAGCACTTTTTTCTAATAAATCAAGAAGCTTGTTATTCATAAAGAAATAAACAATTTATACATAAATAAAATAATAATTCTCTAAACAAATAAAATCATAAATTTAATTTATTTCAATCAAATTGGAATAAATTTAACTAAGAAACATTTTCTTAATTTTAAATATTATAATTTATTAATTTTAATCTAACTAAAAATAATTAATTTAAACTTTAGAAACAACTTTCCTAAAATTTATGTAGGAATCAATTTAATTATTAATCTTAATCACATTAAGAAAAATAATTGAATATAATTTTGGAATTGATTTTTAATTTTAAAATAATTTTAAATTTATATTTGGAATAAATTTATTAATATTACATTAATATTAAAGTTAAATAAGCCTTTTTCTTGGTTTAGGTTACATTAATCTTGTAACCAAACAAGATAGATCCTACTTTAGTATCCAAACATCTTCAAAGTTATCCATATTGTCAAAAACCTCTTATTCTAACCCTAAAATAACCTTATCCCAATATTAGGATACCCTTATCCTTGGTACCAAACATCCATATTCTTTTTCTTACAAGCCCTAAAATCATAAAGATGAAACCCTATCCACCACACAAAGAAGTTGTTGCTGCAACCATTGGTGTTGTCGGTGCCGCCAGTGTCTTCTTCACTCTCCAACATCAAAACTAAACGTGTAGCTGCCATTCACGCATGTTCACGCTATTGTGTAGCTACCATTCACGTATGTTCGTGTCGCTAGCCAACAACTTATCTTCCATCACTTCCATCATCTTATTACGGCAGCAAGGTGGTGTCCCCGCCCTTACTCTAATGTTCTTCAAGCTGAAGTTAGCCTTCTCTAAGGATATCGCTAACCAATGACATCCCACACTGTTGTCGTATGCATCACAACTCTCAATTTCTTCTCGCTTGCTTCTCTAGCAACCCCAATTGTCTCAAGCCTGTTGTAATTACTAACTCCTACTTGCGCTACCAACAATTGCCTTTTTAACCGCTAACTATAACAACAATTCAAGCCATTGCAATCACGACCTGTTTTAATTGCATACAGCCATTGTGGCAGGATTTCTCAAAAAATCCAAAATAACACAACAAACAACAACCATCAAAAAATAGTACACATACTTTCTTGACCTATACCAATGACAAACATCCACAAGCATCACATACATAACACTGCTAACTCTCATCTTTCGATGCTTTTATTGTTTTGGACTTTTAGTTTCCATATACATCTTAGAAATCTAAAATATTTTTGATTTTGGGTTTTAAATTAGAATTTTCATATTATGCATCTATGTTAAATCTTAACTTTGGCTTTTCAATTTCTAATTACAATCTTATTGTAATTTCAATTCTAAATTGGATTTAAGATTTCAAAATTTTCAAATTGAACTTTCCAGATTAATAATAACCTTGTAACCAAATAAGATAGATCCTACTTTAGTATCAAAACATCTTCAAAGTTGTTCATATTGTCAAACACCTCTTATTCTAACCCTAGAATAAGCTTATCCCAATATTAGGATACCCTTATCCTTGTCACCAAACATCCATATTCTTTTTCTTACAAACCCTAAAATCGTAAAGATGATACCCTAGCCTCCACACAAAGAAGTTATTGCTACAACCCTTGGTGTTGTTGGTGCCACCAGTGTTTTCTTCACTCTCCAGCATCACAACTAAACGTGTAGTTGCCATTCACGCATATTCATGTCGCTAGCTAACAACTTCTGTTCCATCACTTCCATCAACTTATTATGGCAACAAGGTGGTGTGTCGCTGCCTTTACTCTGAAGTTCTTCAAGCTGCTGTTGGCCTTCTTTAAGGTTGCCACTAACCAACGACATCCCACACTGTTGTCGTACGCATCACGGCTCTCAATTTCTTCTCACTTGCTTCTTCAGCAACCTGAGTTGTCTCAAGCCTATTGCAATTACTAACTCCTACTCGTGTCACCAGCAACTGCCTTTCTAACCGCTAACTATAACAGAAATTCAAGCCATTGTAATCACCACTTGGTTCAATTGCATACTGCCATTGTGATGGGATTTCTCAAAAAATCCAAAATAACACAATAAACAATAACCACACAAAAACAATACACATACTTTCCTAACCTATACCAATGACAAACATCCACAGGCATCACATGCATAACACTAATAACTCTCATCTTTCGATGCTTTTATTGTTTTAGACCTTTAATTTCCATATACATCTTATAAATCTAAAATATTTCTAATTGTGGGTTCTAAATTAGAATTTTCATATTATGTGTCTATGTTAAATCTTAACTTTGGCTTTTTCAATTTCTAATTACAATCTTATTGTAATTTCAATTCTAAATTGAATTTAAGAATTTAAAATTTTCAATTTGAACTTTTCATAGTAATATTAACCTTGTAACCAAGCAAGACAGATCTTACTTTAGTATCCAAACATCTTCAAAGTTATCCATATTATCAAACACCTCTTATTCTAACCTAGAATAATCTTATCCCAATATTAGGATACCCTTATCCTTGTTACAAGACATCCATATTCTTCTTCTTACAAACCCTAAAATCATAAAAAATGAGACCCTAGCCACCACACAAAGAAGTTGTTACTGTAATCATTAGTGTTGTCGATGCTGCCAGTGTCTTCTTCACTCTCCAGCATCATAACTAAAAATGTAACTGCCATTCACACATGTTCATGTTGCTAGCTAACAACTTCCATTCCATCACTTCCATCAACTTATTATGGCAACAAGGTGGTGTCGCCGCCTTTACTCTGATGTTCTTCAAGCTGCTGTTAGATTTCTCTAAGGCTGCCGCCAACCAATGACATCCCACACTGTTTTCGTACGCATCACTACTCTCAATTTCTTCTCGCTTGCTTCTCCAACAACCCCAGTTGTCTCAAGCCTATTGCAATTACTAACTCCTACTAATGCCACCAGCAGCTGCCTTTGTAACCCCTGATTATAACAGCAACTCAAGCCATTGTAGTCACCGCGTGGTTCAACTGCATACTGCCATCATGACAGGATTTCTAAAAGGCCTAAATTATCAAAATAAACAACCACCACACAAAAACAATATATGATATGTGCTTAAATGTTAATATATTTAATTCATTACACTTAGTGATTGTTGCCTTAAAATGCTTAGGACACTCACTTTAGCTCAAATTTGATTTTAAGTACATTTCAGAAATGGAGTTAAAGTGACCCGAAAGCATACTCATTGAGTTGTTTTCTAAAGATTCACACTCAATTGTCTTCACGGAGCAAGAAGAAGAAGATTAAAAGCAAGAGAAGACAAGAAAACATCAAGATGAAGAGCATTTGGTAGCTGATGGGCATCTAGAAAATATCACGACTGTCACCCCATGAAAAAGGCTACCTATCCACTTTTAAACCTAGTTTTTAACTGTTAAAGGACTGTTATGTGATGGCTGGGGGAAGGAGCGAACAGAAGTAACTAAAGTTGCTATTTTCTTCATTTCTCTTCAATTATCAATAGAGATTGAGGCTTTTATGGCTAATGCCTGGATAGTGATGGAGAAGATGGAGCACTTACCTTCTCGACACAGATTCAGAGGTGCAATCGATGCCAAGGAGCACATTATCTTGTCTTTCCCTCTTTTTGGATTATTTACATTATCTTGTATGTATTGATTAGGTATCGTATAAGAATGATTTTGATGCTCTATTGAATTATTTTTCATGAACACCTATTACTAGAACTTTAATACATTATGTAATAGTTGTGCTTGAAATCGTATGTGACAACTAACGATATTAAATCATTCAAGATAACGTAACATAAGTTAAATAATATGAGTTTATATGATTATTGCTTAGATTAGTCCGTTTCTTTTACTTATAATGTAGTTGTCTGATTACACTTAGAGAGCTTATTCTAGGTTATTCAATAGTTATGGTTAATTAATGAGCTCTTCTTGATTAAATACGACCTAAGGAAAATCTGAGATTAATAAAGTTTATTGTTAATGTAACACCCCATTACCCTAGGGTACGCACCGGGATGCCCGTAGGTCATTCCGATACATATCCTAAGATAAGGGA
>JAOQMP010000542.1:0-13938 GCA_027563575.1 Erythroxylum pedicellare
CTAGACAGTCTCACTTAATTACTTGATTGCTTAATTTATGTTTTGAATGATAATTGAATGTGTTTAATTGTGGATTCTAGACAGAAGGTCCGATGAATGTGAATATGAAGGCCTAAGTGCTCTATAATGTGAGTGATTGTGGTACATGCATTCCAAACATGAATGCATAATCAGATAATGGCAGTTGTGACCACTCAGACACTTATTAGAGTTTAAGTTCAATGAGTGAAAAGAGCCTTGAGCTCAAACAGTGATTAAGAGCCTAAGGCTCACTATATATAATGAGCCCTGTATTCTCATCAGATAAGGGATAGTTAGTAATGAACCCGGTATCCAAAATAGATATGGGATAGTTCAGGCACTCGGTCACAACAAGGTAATAATTAGAAAGTGTCTTATAAGCATTTCATATGCATTTTTATCAAGTATGTTTGATTGATTGAAAGGTTTAATTTGCTTATTCCTAAGAGAAATTGTGATATTATGTAAAGTGCAGTATGTGATTATAAGTTATGTGAATTGTTGTGATGCATTAATTGAGTGAATCATCGATGATGGATACCTCATTGAGTTCGCAAAACTCACCAAAATTTCAACTTTGTCTTTTTAGGACCAAGAGACGACTTTAGCTACTGAGAGGCTTTTTTTCTAGCCGTGTAGATTGTGATTGGAAGAAGAAGTCATGGCTAAAAGGTTGGTCAGCTAGGATTTTTAGACAGACTAGATAGACTTTGAATATTTTCCTCTTTCATGTAGCACTTTTGTATTAGGTTTTGATGATGCACATTTAGTAAAGGTTGGAAAGACAAGGTAGACCTTCAGTTTTGTGCAATGAAATGAGGAAAAATAATTGATTTTAAAATATTGTGATTTTCTTATGATGCTTTATAAGTGACTTACGATACCATGCCATGTGAAGTGAGTGTAGTGATCGAACGTAGCTCCCCTTATCGTAGGATATATACCAGAACGACCTTCGGGCGTCCTAGTATGTATCCTGTGGTAAGGGGCGCTACATTTAGGTGGTATTAGAGCATGGTTTGGTATCTGTTAGGACATATAGGAATGTTAAACATGAAATATCGTGAGACATACAGATAACGATTGAAGTTATTGTTTGTTATAGGTCATCCACTTTAGGTGATCAGATTGATCAACCAGCTGACCAAGGATTGGTAGGAGTGAGGAGGGAGTCCTCGATGCCTCGATTTGACGAGATGCCTCCTAGAGTTCCCAAAAGAAGAGAGAGGAGGTATGATAAGCTACGAATGCAGGGAGCTGTGGACTTCTATGGCAGCACAGACCCTGTTGAGGCTGAGGGATGGTTGAGAGAACAGAAAGGATATTTGATTAGATAGACTGTGAGCCTAATGAGAGGTTCGATTACGCAATGTCCTTACTACAAGCCCAGCTTACCAGTAGTGGAAGACTGTTTTAGGCAGTACCACCAGGCCTTGCCAGTTGAAGTGGGGAGACTTTCTAAGGGTCTTTAAAGACAACTATATACCCAAGATCTATTTAGATACGAAGATGTAGGAGTTCTTGGAATTGAAGCAAGGTAGGATGTCAGTGGATAAATATGAGGTCCGATTAATGGGTTATGCTACTGCTCTAATCCCTACAGAAGAAAACAAGTGTAGGAGGTTAGAGAATGAGCTCAATATGGAGATCAGAACAAGGTTGGCACTTTCACTAAGTTGAGAGCTGCTTATATTAGAATTGAGCAGTTGCTAAGAGTTGAGATTGGGTAAGGGTCCAGAGGGAAGAGGCCTAATGCAAGTTAGGGCAGTTCTAGTAGGGGCTTTAATAAGCGCCATAACAGAGTATTTAGATCACCAGGTGGATCTAGACAGTCAGGATCTGGGTAGAGGGGCAGACTTTCACAGACTGTCAGTGGAAGGAGTGCAGGACAGAGATTGAATGAGTATCCAGTTTGTGAGCACTGTGAGAGGAGTCATGGTAGTGAGTGTTGGAGGCTGACGGGAGCTTGCCTCAAATGCGGCTCTATGGACCACCAGATTAGAGATTGCCCTGCTACTTTAGAAGCTCAATCTGTTGTCAGTGGGCGATATGGGAGTAATACTACAGTCCAGCAGAGCAGAGGTGGTAGATCTGGACTAAGAGGCTGAGGTAGAGGCAGAAGGAGAGCTGGGAGTTTTTCCATGAGGACTAAAAGGTGAGGCAACCGATCGCAGTCCTAGGCTAGAGTTTATGCTATAACTAGGCAGGAGGCTCAAGATTCACCAGATGTTGTGGCAGGTGCACTTCTCATTTATGATTTTGAGACATTTGCACTGCTAGATCCAGGATCCACACACTCCTTTATCACACTGCATTTAGCATGTAGACTACATTGTGATAGGGAGTTGCTACAGTACGGGCTAGAGGTGAGTACACCTTTAGGTGGTACTACTGTTATAAGAGAGGTTTGTAAGGGGTGCTTGATTAGGATTGATCAAGCAGAGTTGAAGGCAAACCTGATTATACTACAGTTGGGGGAGACTGAGGTTATCTTAGGCATGGATTAACTCACTGCTCATAGGGCCATCATGAACTGCTACACCGAGAAGGTAGTGCTAGAACTACTAGTCAGTTGAGGGCAGTATTCAAAAGAGTTAGTCAAGCAGTCCATCATGAACTGCTACACCGAGAAGGTAGTGCTAGAATCTCCTGGTCAGTTGAGGGCAGTATTCAAAAGAGTTAGTCAAGCAGTACCAGTTAGGATGATATCCTTCATAAGTGCATTGAGATTGATGCAGGGAGAATGTGAGACTTATTTGGCCCACGTCATTGATACTAAGGCTGAGCAGAGTATACAAGACATTCCAGTGGTTAGGGAATTCTTGGATGTGTTTCCCGAAGAGTTACCTAGATTACCACCATATCAAAAAATAGAATTCATAATTGATCTAGTTCCAGGTGCTGCTCCTATATCAATTCCTGCATATAGGATAACACCTGTGGAACTGAGGGAGTTGAAGGCTCAGCTTCAGGAGTTGCTGGAAAAGGGTTATATTAGACCCAATGTTTCACCGTGGGGAGCTCCAATACTATTTGTGAAGAAGAAGGATGGGACTTTAAGGTTGTGCATCGATTATAGGCAACTGAATCGGGTGATAGTGAAGAATAAGTCCCCACTGCCTAGAATTGATGATTTACTTGATTAGTTGCAGGGAACTCAGGTGTTTACTAAGCTGGATATGAGATCAGGGTACTATCAGTTCAAGATAGCTGAGGCTGACGTACCTAAAAGTGCGTTCAAGAGTAGGTATGGGCGTTTCGAGTTTTTAGTGATGCCTTTTGGTTTGACTAATGTCCCGGTAGCCTTTATGGCCCTGATGAATAAGGTGTTTTAGCACTACCGGGATCAATTTGTGATTGTGTTTCTTGATGATATTTTGGCATATTCAAAGAATAGAAAGGAACATGCTGAGCATCTAAGAGTTATCTTACAGATTATGAGAGAGAAGCAGTTGTATGCCAAATTCAGTAAGTGCGAATTTTGGCTAAATCAAGTTGTATTTTTGGGACATATAGTGACTGGAGATGGCATACAGGTAGATCCGAAGAAGATTGAGGCAGTGATGAATTAGGCAGCTCCGAGAAATGTGTTGAAGATTCAAAGTTTTCTAGGATTGGCTGGGTATTACCGAAGGTTTGTCGAGGGATTTTCTCTTATCTCAACCCCTCTGACTAAACTTCTAAAAAAGAATGTAGTGTTCAGAAGGAGTGAGGAGTGACAAAAGAGCTTTGAGGAGCTGAAACATTAGTTGACTACTGCATTGATGTTGACTATTCCATCGAGGATTGGGAGATATATGGTGTACAATGATGCTTCACATCATGGATTGGGATGTGTATTGATGCAGTATAGCAAGGTGATCGCCTATGCATCGAGACAATTAAGGTCTCACGAGATCAATTATCCGGTACATGATTTGGAGCTAGTTGCAGTTGTTTTTTCTTTAAAGATTTGGAGACATTACTTATATGGAGAGACTTTCCAGATATACACAGATCATAAGAGTTTGAGATATCTGTTGAGTCAGAGGGAGTTAAACTTGAGACAAAATGGATTGAGCTATTGAAAGACTATGATTGCATTATTGAGTACCATCCGGGGAAAGCTAATGTGATGGCAGATGCTTTGAGCAACAAGTCTAATATCAGTGCAGCTTAGATTCAATTATCGAGGTTACCCAATTTGATTCATTTGAGAGCTCTAAATGTGGAGTTGAATTTGGAGCAGGATAGGGCCTTAATTGCTACATTGAAGTTGAGACCGATGCTACATGATAAAATCAGAAGAGTACAGAGAGAAGATCCTGATATGGTGAAGCTTATAGAGAAAATAAAGATAAATCCGGATTCAGAGTTTGAGTTGAGGGATGAGACATTATGGTTGAGACAGAGGCTGTGTGTGCCTAATGTGGATGATCTGAAGAAGGAGATACTTGAGGAAGCTCACATGGCCGCCTATGCTATACATCCCAGTACTACCAAGATATATAACACATTGAAGCAATATTTTTGGTGGCCTGGAATGAAGAAGCAAGTGGCTGAGTATGTGTCTAAATGTATGACGTGCCAGCAGGTGAAAGCTAAGCACCAGGCTCTGGTAGGGAAGCTACATTCGTTGCCCATTTCGGAGTGGAAATGAGAACGAATCACTATGGATTTCATTATGGGATTACCTAAGACTCCGAGACAACATGATGTTATATGAGTCATAGTGGATTGGTTGACTAAGTTGGCCCACTTCTTACCAATGAGAGAGAATAACTCGCTTGAACAGTTGGCTCGGAGATATATGGATGAGGTGGTGGGACTGCATGGGATTCCAGTGTCTATAGTATTGGACAAGGATCCTAGATTTATTTTGAGGTTTTGGAGGAGCTTGTAGTCTGATATGGGGACTAAGTTGAACTTCAGTATAACATTTCATCCTTAAATAGATAGACAGAGTGAGAGAACAATCAAGACCATTGAGGATATGCTTAGAGCTTATGTATTAGAGTTTAGAGGAGCTTGGGATCAGTATATGGCATTAATAGAGTTTGACTATAATAATCATTATCATAGTAGTATCGGAATGGCACCGTATGAGGCAATGTATGGTAAGAAATGTCAGTCGCTATTGTATTGAGATGAAGAGGGAGTGAGAATGCTTAAAGGCCCGGAGTTAACACAGGACATAGTAAATAAGGTGAAGTTGATCCGGAGCTAAATTAAAGCAGCTTAGGATAGACAAAAGAGTTATGTGGATCAACATCAACGTGATGTGGAGTACAGTGTGGGAAATAGAGTATTCTTGAAAGTGTCACCCTAGAGGGAGTTTTGAGATTTATTAAAAAGGGTAAGTTGAGCCCTAGGTACATTGGTCCTTATGAGATCATTAAGAGAATTAGACCTTCGGCCTATAAGTTGGCTTTATCGAATGAGATGTCTCAGTTGGACAATGTGTTTTATGTGAGTATGCTTTGAAGATATCGATCGAATCCGACACATGTGATACTAGCTCAGGAAATCGAGGTTGCTAAGTTATGATGAGGAGCTTATCAAGATTGTGGGATCGCAAATCAAGCAGTTGAGGAACAGAGTCATTCCATTGGTGAAAGTCCTATGGAGGAACCACTCAACTGAGAAAGCAACATAGGACACAGAGGAGCATATGAGGAGACAATATCCCCACCTGTTTGAGCAAACAGGTAAGAATTTTGAGGGCGAAATTTCGTTAAGGAGGGGAGAGTTATATCATTCCGTTACCTACGAGGAGGCTAGAATAGTAAATAAAAGTGATCAATGAGAGCTTAGAAATGCATTTCCATGCTCATGCATAATATGAAATATACATACACACTTGAATAGTGAAATTTGTTACACATGAAAAATTGTACATGCACTCATGAATAATTTCGGGTATAATTGAATAGAATTATGATTGTTAGGAATATTATGAATTTGGAATTTAATTAGTTGAAAATTTTATTGATTAGTGGAAGTAAATATATATTTGTGAAACTCGGTAAATTTAGAATTTATCTCGGAATTTATAGAGTATTATGGAAAATAGGAAAAAGAAGTTAAAAGAAGATTTAGAGATAGTTGAATTGTAAGAGGAGAGTTATTGGAGTTAGTTTTAAAAGAAACCTAGTTAGAGTTAGACCTTAGGAAAAGCGATAAGTGTAAGTTGCTTTTATTAATTGTCAGAAGTAAGTTGAGTTATTCGAGAGTAAAAAGGGGGTCTTATCCTTTTTTCTAAGTTCTTTTTTTATCATCATCTTTCCTGAATTCTTCTCATGCACAGAGTCTTTCCATCAAACTCCTTCTGAGAGTTAACCTTACCACTTCCTCCACTGCTAAGTGTCTCTGCTGCCTTAAGAGAGAAAAACCAGAAGTTGGTTAGTGTTCTCAATGGTTAACGTAGTGTTGTATGGAATTAGAGTTTGAAGATAGTTGAAGCTTTTGGAGTCTTCAACAAGTAAGTAGTGAATATAATTGTTAGAGTTGTGGATTTTTGAAATAAAGTTCATGAATTTATTGTCAGTCCATGATCATGGCATTTATGTATATTTATATTCTTGAACACTGTGTTAAGGGGATGAAAATTGTGGATAAGGTATCATTTGGTTTTTAATAGATTGTTAGTGATCAGATGTTATAGAAATGGTTCTTGGAGTTGAAATAGCAATGAAATGATGGATAGGATTAGTGTAGAGAGTTAGATATGGAAAGGTGATAGGCTCTGTTTCTTCTTTGTGTAAGTGTGAATATATAGGTGTTATACGTGAGTTGATGAAAACTTAGAGATGTTTAAGAATAAGGTTTTTGAGTCCATGAGTGTAAAGACATATCGTCTGTGATGACGTCATTTGTCTTAAGAGACATATCATCTGTGATGACGTCATTCGTCTTAAGAAACTTATTGTTTATAAAGACATATCGTCTGTGATGATGTCATTTGTCTTAAGAGTGGTATCGTCTGTAAAGATGCTTCGTCTTAAGAGTTGTATCATCTTAGGCTGACTTTTGCTTCGTCTTAAATTGACCATCTGTATCGTCTTAGGTTAACTTTTGCTTTGTCTTAAGTTAACCATCTATATTATCTTAGGTTGACTTTTGCTTCATCTTAAGTTGACCATCTGAATTGTCTGCCCTTCCCATCCGTCTGCTTTTGCTTTCATCTGCTTTTTGCATTCGTTTGCTTTTGCTTTTGTCTACTCTTTCCATTTGTCTGCCTTTTGGTTCGTCTTATATGAACAGAACCTTGATGGGTTCTTTCAGCCATAACTTTGTCGTTCGACCTCTAAATGACCTGACTTTTGAAGAGTTGGATTCATAACACATTTCTCTACCCCTCTCACTAGAAATTATATCTTTTGGTTTTGACTTGAAAAAGATTGATCTAATCAAAGTAAGGGTATTAGTTTGAAGAGCATGAACTGATATTTTACTGAACTTGTTTTGGTATTTCAATGATATCTCGATCTGCAGGTTTTCAAATGATATGGTTTTTAATTTGGAGTAAACTAGAGATATAGGCCTACAAATTGTCTTAAGAAGTCGAATTGTGAATAAAATGGTTTTAGTGGGGCAGAAACCTAAGTATTGATTTAACTTAGATGAGTTTTGAATATAAGAATAATTTTGTGATGGAATTGATGGTAAAATACCCGAGATTATCATGAACACACATTGTACATATTACATTTCATACATGTGCATTATTAAACGCTTATGATTGTACAAATTGTGATATTATATATGTTAATTAATATAGAGGAGCAACTTGAATGTTAACCACCAGACGTTACCGGAACTTTCAGGCAACCTGCGAGTAACCTGGATGGTTTCTCTCAATTATTGTTTTCTTAAATTATGTTTTGAGTAGTAAATGATTGTGAAATGAATGTGTTTTATTGTTGATTTTGGACAGGAGGTTCGATGACTGTAAAATGTGAAATGTATATTAAAGTGCTTTATAATACGTTTGACTGTGGCATGTGTCTTCCATACATGAGTGCATAATCAAATAATGGCTGTTGTGACCAGAGTAGCCATTGATTAGAGCTTAAAGCTCAACGAGTGAAAAGAACCTCGAGCTCAAATAGTGAATAGGAGCCTAAGGCTCGCTATGCATAATGAGCCCTGTATCCTCATCGGATAAGGGACAGCTAGTAATAAGCCCTATATCCAAAATGGATACGGGACAGTTCAAGCACTCCGTCACTCACAATGTAACAATTGGAAAATGTCTCATATGCATTTTTATCAAGTATGTCTAATTGATTGAAAGGTTGAATTTGTTTATGCCTAAGTGAAATTGTGATATTATGCCTAAGTGAAATTATGATATTATACAAAGTGAAATATGTGTTTATATGCTACGTGAAATAATGTGTTGCATGAATTGGGAGAACCATTGATGATGGTTGCCTCATCTGAGTCTGCAAAACTCACCAAAATTGCAACGTTGTGTTTTCAGGACCGAGAGACGACTCTAGCCACTAAGAGGCTTTTCCCACCGTGATGATTGTGTTTGGCAAGAGAGGTCATGGATCAAAGGTCAGTCAGTTGGGATTTTTGGACGGCTTAGATAGATTGTATATATATATAGATTTTCCTCTTTCATGTAGTTCCTTTGTACTAGGCTGATGATGTTCTTGTAGTAAAAATTGAAATACACAATATAGACTTTCGATTTTGTGCAATGAAATGAGGAAAAATAATTGGTTTTTAAATATTGTGGTCTTTTATTGATGCTTGAGGATTGAATATTGTTATGATGCCATTTGAAGCAATGTAGAGATCGAACGTAGCTTGCCCTTATTGTAGCATATATGTCGGAACGACCTCCGAGCATCTCGGTGTGTACCCTGTGGTAAGGGGGCGTTACAACTAGGTGTTATCAGAGCATGGTTTGGCGGTTGTTGGGAAATATAGGAATGTTAAGCGTGAAATATTGTGAGACATACGGATAATGATTGAAGTTATTGTTTGTTATAGGTCATCCACTTTAGGTGATCAGATTCATCAACCAGCTGACTAAGGATCGGTAGGAGCCATTAGGGAGTCCTTAGTTCCTCGATTTGATGAGATGCCTCCTAGAGTTCCCAAAAGAAGGGAGAGAAGGTATGATAGGTTGCGAAAGCAGGGAGTTGTAGACTTTTATGATAGAATAGACCCTGTTGAGGCTGAGGAATGGTTAGAGAGAACAAAAAGGGTATTTGAGTAGATGGATTGCGAGCCTGAAGAGAGGTTAAACTACGCAGTGTCCTTACTACAGGGCCTAGCTTACCAGTGGTGGAAGACTGTTCCAGGTTGTACCACCAGGCCTTGTTAGTTGAAGTGGGGAGACTTTCTGAGGGTCTTCAAAGACAACTATATGCCCAATATCTATTTGGACATGAAGATGTAGGAGTTCTTGGAATTGAAGCAGGGTAGGATGTCAATAGCTAAATATAAGGTCCGGTTTAATAAATTAATGGGTTATGCTACTGCTCTGATCCCTACAGAAGAGGAAAAGTGTAGGAGTTTTGAGAATAGGCTCAATATGGAGATCAGAACAAAGTTGGCACTTTCAGACCTGGGCACTTTTACTGAGTTGAGAGCTGCTTCAATTAGAATTGAGCAGTTGTTGAGAGAGAGACAAGCTAAGACTAGGCAAGGGTCTAGAAGGAAGAGGCCTAGTGCGAGTCAAGGCAGCTCTGGCAAGGGCTTTAGTAAGCGCCAGAACAAAACATTTAGACCAGAAGGTGGATCCAGATAGACAGGATCTGGGCAAAGGGGCAGATTTTCACAGACTATTAGTGGAAGGAGTGTAGGACAGAGATTGAATCAGTATCCAGTTTGTAAGTATTGTGAGAGGTGTCATGGTGGTGAGTGTTGGAGGCTGATGGGAGCTTGCCTCAAATGCGGCTCTATGGACCACCAGATCAGAGATTGCCTTATTACTTTGGAAGCTCAGTCTATTGTCGGTGGGTGATCTGGGAGTAATACTACAGTCTAACAGAATAGAGGTGGTGGATCTAGAATGAGAGGTTGAGGTAGAGGCAAAGGGAGAGCTGGGAGTTCTTCCATGAGGACTGAAGGGCAGGACAGCCGACCGCAGTCTCAGGCTAGAGTTTATGCTATG
This sequence comes from Erythroxylum pedicellare, assembly GCA_027563575.1. NCBI lineage: Eukaryota > Viridiplantae > Streptophyta > Magnoliopsida > Malpighiales > Erythroxylaceae > Erythroxylum > Erythroxylum pedicellare. Next base: position 10,136 of record JAOQMP010000542.1, read on the forward strand.
ACTAGGCAGGAGGCTCAGGACTCACCGGATGTTGTGGCAGTGCACTTCTCGTTTATAATATTGAGGCATTTACACTGCTATATCCAAGATCCACACACTTCTTTATTGCACCGCATTTGGCATGTTGATTACATTGTTATAGATAGTTGCTACAGTATGAGCCAGAAGTTAGTACACCTCTAGGTAGTACTACTGTTACAGGAGAGGTCTGTAAGGCGTGCTTGATTAGGATTGATCAAGCAGAGTTGAAGGCAGACTTGATTATACTACAACTGAGAGAGATTGAGATTATCCTAGGCATGGATTGGCTCACTGCTCATAGGGCCATCATGAACTGCTACACCAAGGAGGTAGTGCTAAAATCTCCTGGTCAGCTGAGGGCAGTATTTAGAGGGGATAGTCAAGCAGTACCAGCTAGGATGATATCCTTTATGAGTGCATTGAGATTGATACAGGGAGGATGTGAGGCTTATATGGCCCACGTCATTAATACTAGGGCTGAGCAGAGTATACAGGACATTCCAGTGGTTAGGAAATTTCTGGATGTGTTTCCTGATGAGTTACCTAGATTAACACCAGATCAGGAAACAGAGTTCACAATTAATCTAATTTCGGGTGCTGCTCCTATATCTATTCCTATATATAGGATGGCACCTATAGAATTGAGGGAGTTGAAGGCTCAGCTTCAGGAGTTACTAGAAACGGGTTTTATTAGACCCAGTGTTTCACCGTGGGGAGCCCCAGTATTGTTTGTGAAGAAGAAGGATATGACTTAGAGGTTGTACATCGATTATAGGCAGCTGAACCGGGTGATAGTGAAGAATAAGTACCCACTGCCTAGAATCGATGATTTACTCGATCAGTTGCAGGGAGCTTAGGTGTTTACTAAGCTGGATCTAAGGTTAGGGTATTATCAGTTGAAGATAGCTGAGGCTGGCGTTCCTAAAAGTGCATTCAGGAGTAGGTATGAGCACTTCGAGTTCTTAGTGACACCGTTTGGGTTGACTAATGTCTCGATAGCTTTTATGGCCCTGATCGATAAGGTGTTTCAGCCCTACCTGGATCAATTTGTGATTATGTTTCTTGATGATATTTTGGTGTATTTAAAGAGTAGAAAGAAACATGCTGAACATTTAAAAGTCATCTTACATATTATAAGAGAGAAGCAGTTGTATGCCAAATTCAGTAAGTGTGAATGTTAGCTGAATCAAGTTGTTTTTCTGGGACTTATAGTGACTAGAGGTGGCATACAAGTAGATGCAAAGAAGACTGAGGTAGTGATGAATTAGGGAGCTCCAAGAAATGTGTCGGGGATCCAAAGTTTTCTAGGATTGACTAGGTATTACTAGAGGTTTATCGAGGGGTTTTCTTTTATCTCAGCCCCTCTGACTAAACTTCAGAGAAAGAATGTATTGTTCAGATGGAGTAAGGAGTGTCAAAAGAACTTTGAGGAATTGAAACATCGGTTGACTACCGCAATGGTGTTGACTATTCCATCTGGAACTGGAGGATATGTAGTGTATAGTGATGCTTCGCATCATGGATTAGGATGTGTACTGATGCAGCATGGCAAGATGATCACTTATGCATCGAGACAATTAAGGTCTCACAAGATCAATTATCCAGCATATGATTTGGAGCTAGATGTAGTTGTTTTTACTCTAAAGATTCGGAGACATTACTTATATGGGGAGACTTTCCAGATATACACAGATCATAAGAGTTTGAGGTATCTGCTAAGTTAGAAAGAGTTGAACTTGAGAAAAAAAAGATGGATTGAGCTATTGAAAGACTATGATTGCACTACTGAGTACCACCCGGGGAAAGATAATGTGGTGGCAGATGCTTTGAGTTAGAAGTCTAATATCAGTGAAACTTAGATTCAGTTATCGAGGTTACCCAATTTGATTCATGTAAGAGCTCTAAATGTGGAGTTAAATTTAGAGCAGGATAGGGCCTTGAATACTACATTGAAGTTGAGATCGATGCTACATGATAAAATCAAAAGAGTACAGAGAGAAGATCCTGATATGGTGAAGCTTATAGAGAAGATAAAGATAAATCCGGATTCTGAGTTTGAGTTGAGGGATGAGACATTATGGTTGAAACAGAGGCTATGTGTGCCTAATGTGGATGATCTGAGGAAGGAGATACTTGAGGAAGCTCATATGGATGCCTATGCTATGCATCTCAGTACTACCAAGATGTATAACACATTGAAGCAGCATTTTTGGTGGCCTAGAATGAAGAAGCAAGTGGCAGAGTATGTGACTAAATGTATGATGTGCCAGCAGGTGAAAGCTGACCACCAAGATCTGGTAGGGAAGCTACATTAATTGCCTATTCTGAAGTGGAAATAGGAATGAATCGCTATGGATTTCATTATGAGACTGCCTAAGACTCTGAGACAGCATGACGCTATGTGGGTCATAGTGGACCAGTTGACTAAGTTGGCCCACTTCTTACCAGTGAGAGAAAATAACTCACTTGATTAGTTGGCTTGGAGATAAGTGGATGAGTTGGTGAGACTGGATGGGGTTCCCATGTCTATAGTATCAGGCAGGGACTAAGTTGAACTTCAGTACAGCATTCCATCCTCAGACAGATGGACAGAATGAGAGACCAATCAAGACTGTTGAGGATATGCTTAGAGCTTGTATATTAGAGTTTAGAGGAGCTTGGGATCAGTATATGGCATTAATAGATTTTGCCTATAATAATCATTATCATAGTAGTATCAGAATAGCACCATATGAGGCACTGTATGGTAGGAAATGTCGATCGTCATTGTATTGAGATAAAGAGGGAGTGAGAATGGTTGAAGGCCCGGAGTTGATATAAGACACAGTGGATAAGGTGAAGTTGATTTGAAGCTGAATTAAATCAACTCAGGATAGACAAGGGAGTTATATGAATCAACATCGACGTGATGTGGAGTATAGTGTAGGAGACAGAGTATTCTTGAGAGTGTCACCCTGGAGGGGAGTTTTGAGATTTGATAAAAAGGGCAAGTTGAGCCATAGGTACATTGGTCTTTATGAGATCATCGAGAGAATTAGACCTTCAGCCTATAAGTAGGATTTACCGAATGAGATGTCTCAACTGTACAATGTGTTTCATGTGAGTATGCTCTGAAGATATCGATCGGATCCGACACATGTGATACTGGCTCAGGAAATCGAGGTTACTAGTAACTTAAGTTATGTTGAGGATCCGATTAAGATTGTGGGATCACAGATCAAGCATTTGAGGAACATAGTCATTCCATTAGTGAAAGTCCTATGAAGGAACCACTCAACTGAGGAGGCAACATTGGAGACAGAGGAGTATATGAGGAGACAATACCCCACCTGCTCGAGCAAACAGGTAAGAATTTTGGAGGACGAAATTTCTTATAAGAAGGGGAGAGTTGTAACATCCCGTTAGCTGCAGGAAGGTTAGAATAGTAAATGTAAGCGACCAATGAGAGCTTAGAAATGTATCTTTCATGCTCATGCATAATATGTCATATACATACACATGAATAGTGAATTTTGTTTCACATGAAAAATTGTACATACACTCATGAATAATTCCAGGTATAATTGAACAAAGTTATGATTGTTGGGGAAAATTGTGAATTTGGAATTTAATTAGTTTGAAATTTTATTGATTAGTGGAAGTAGATATATATTTGTGAAATTCGGTGCATTTAGGATTTATTTCAGAATTTAGAGAGTATTATGCAAAATAGGAAAAAGAAATTTAAAAGAAGATTTAGAGATAGTTGAATTGTAAGAGAAGAGTTAATGGAGTTAGCTTTA
>JAOQMP010000567.1:0-13938 GCA_027563575.1 Erythroxylum pedicellare
GTAATTCTATAATGAAATCCGCTCATACTTTATAAGGGTTAAATGAATTAACGCTACAGGGTAAGACATACACGTTTTATGTTTTCGAAGAGTGTGAAAAAAATTCTAAGGAGAAATGAAGAAAATCGCGTTTTATGTTTTTGCAAGCGTTGGATTCCGGACTTAAGCGGGATCCAACATTCATAGTATTAGAGCAAGAAGATGAATCAGTATCATTTAAGGAATTTCCATAGGTTTAAGTTTACATTAATGATCCGAGGTTGGGTTCAGGAAACGGGATCCAACATTTCATCTTTAGGGACACATCTACGAATCACATTATTAACATAAATTTTATATAACACAGGTTCATCCCAAATATAGCAAGAACATTGGAATAAGAAATACTTCCTTTGTTGATATGATAGATCAGAAGGAAGAATACCCCTAAGAGGTAGATTGCAATATCTGCAAACTAAGGACAAAAAGGATTTTTTACCATCATTAAAACCTCATCAGGAAAGCTCTCCTCAATTTCCTTTCCTTCTTCATGGTGTCGCCTTCAAGTTGTGATACGTGGTCCGCTACAACATTTTCTGCTTCCTTCTTATCTTTAATCTTAATATTGAATTCTTATAGAAGAAGCACCCACCAGATGAGCCTAGCCTTGGCATCCTTCTTGGCAAGGACATATCGTAATGTTGCATGATTTGTAAAAATAAGAACATGTGATCCTAAAAGATAAGAACAAAATTTCTCACATGCAAATACCACAACAAGCAACTCCTTTTCTGTAGTTGTGTAATTCAGTTGTGCTCCCATCAAGGTCTTACTTACATAGTAGATGGCATGCAACCTCTTTTCTTTTTGTTGTCCAAGGACATAGCTAATGGCATGATCACTTACATCACATATAATCTCAAAGGGAAGAGACCAATCCGGCGATATTAGAATGGGAGCTATTGTAAGTTCCTTCTTTAACCTGCTGAAAGCATCCAAACAAGCATCATCAAACATAAAAGGCACATCTTTAACTAATAAAAGAGTCAAGGGTCTAATGATAAGAGAGAAATCCTTGATGAACCAATATAGAACCCTGCATGACTAGAGAAGGTTTAGATGCCCTTAACCTTGATGTTGGTGTGAGGTGGTAGCTTTTCAATCACTTCAATCTTAACTCGATCTACTTCAATCCCTTTGCATGAGATCTTATGGCCCAATACAGTTAACTTTTGGACCATGAAATGAAACTTTTTCCAGTTGAATACTAGATGATACTCCTCACATCTACTAGATGATACTCCTCACATCTTTTAAGCGCTTTGTTTAAATTAAACAAGCAATGATCAAAAGAATCTCTAAAGACAAAGAAGCCATCCATAAATACCACCATGAAGTTCTCATTCATGTCCGCAAATATGGCCATCATGCACCTTTGGAATATAGCACGTACATTGTATAAACCAAAAGGCATCCTTCGATGAGAAAAAGTCCCATGAGGATAAGTGAAAGTGGTCTTCTCTTGGTCTTCAGATATATAAACACTTGATTGTACTCTAAATATCCATCAAGAAAATAGTAAAAAGAATGGCCAGCCACCCTCTCAATCATTTGGTCCACAAAAGGTAAAGGGAAATGGTCTTTCTTGATGGACAAATTGAGCTTCCTATAATCAATACACACTTACCAACCTATGAAGGTCCTAGTAGAAATCTTTTCACCCTGTTTTTTCTCCATCACTGTCATGCCACCCTTCTTAGGCATACACTGAACTAGACTCACCCACTCACTATCTGAGATGGGGTAAATAATCCTCACATCTAAAAGCTTTACTACCTCCTTCTTCATAACCTCTTGCATGTTTAGATTTAACCTTCTTTGTCACTCCCTCACAGTTTTACATCCTTCTCCTAGGTTAATTATATATCACCATATTGGGACTAATCCCCCTAATATTAAAAATTTTCCACCTAGTGGCTCTCCTCCTCTTCTTAATGGTCTCTACCACTTTGTCTCCTTATTCACAATCCAATTGGTTGGAGATAATGATGGGTAGGGTATGGTTCTTACCTAAAAAGGTGTATCTCAAGTAGGAAGGTAAGGGTTTAAGCTCTAAAGTGGGAGATTTAATAATAGAAGGTAGTGTGGGTGTATCTATTCTCTTCAACTTCTATAACTCAACTTCCTCATATAATTCCTCTTCTCTCACACTCTCATTCCTATGCACTTCGATAACTTCATCAAATTCCTCTTCACCATCCTTCACACACTCATCTATAACATCAATTTTCGTACACGCAATATCATCCATTGGTTTCTTCAAAGAATTAGTTATGTTAAATTCAATATGCTTATCTCCAATTCTCAGAAAAAGTTTTCCTTTATGCACATCAACCAATGCCCTACCAGTATTCATAAAGGGCCTACCCAAAATCAATGGACAATGTTTATCTGCTTCAAAGTCCAACATAACAAAATCAACATGAATGATAAATTTATCCACTTTTTCCAACATATCTTCTACAACTCCAAATGACCTCTTGATGGATTGATCTGTAAGCTGAATGAGCATGGATGTTGGCTTGACCTCTCCTAATCCTAATTTCTTAAAAATAAACAAAGGCATCAAGTTAATACTTGCACCTAAGTCATATAAGCATTTAGAAAATTCAAAGTCACCAATAACACATGGAATAGTAAAACGTCCTGGATCTTGTAGTTTTGAAGGCATTCTGCTTGAGATGATCGAACTACAATTCTCCATCAAGGTTACCATATTATTATCCTCCTAAGAGCGTTTATGTGTGAGTATGTCCTTAATAAACTTCATATACTTGGGCATGCACTCTAAGGCTTCCACCAATAATAAGTTAATCTGAAGCTTCTTCAGTTTCTCCAAAAACTTGGAAAACTAAGTGTCTACCTGATGTTGTCTCACCCTTATGGATACAGAAGTTTAGGCTTGTAGGGTGGTGGTGGTACATATGACCTCTCTTATACTTTCTCTTCTTCTATATCCTTGCCTTTCTCCTTTGTTTGACTCTCCTTTTGCACCCTTGGCTCCTCCAGTTGCTTGCCACTTCGAAGTGTGATTGCCTTGAGTTGTTCCTTTGGGTTAGCTTTAGTGTTGCTTGGTAGGCTATTTACATTTCTAGAAGATAAAGCAGTGGCAAGTTGACCTACCTAAACCCCCAAGTTGTGGATGAAAGAAGCATGGTTCTTCGAGAGATCAAATTTGGCATCCTAGCTTGCAAACATCCATCTATGATTCTCTGCTAGCCTTCTTTGAATTTCCTCTTGGTGTGAGAATTTGGACCTCAATACGTCCATTAACTTGTTTAATTTGCTCTCCAAAGACCTAAGATGGTATTGCTGAAATCTGAGTTGTCCTTGTGGTTTTGCTTGGTGACCTGCATTGTTAGTACTTTAAGAAATTTAGGTGGTTTTTCCACCCCAGATTATAAGTGTTAGAGTAGGGATTGTTACCTCGATGTGATTGGCTTAAGTAATTTACTTGTTCTATACTACTAACTCTTTACAAGAAGCATTCTAATGTGTAATAGTTGTCCTACCCACATAGTGCACATTGGACTTGTATGGCTTTGAATGTGGATGAAGAAGCTCCATGCATATTGCTCAACTGCTTAGTGAGGGCAGTAATCTGAGCTTGCAAGACTGTGATAGAATTAATTGGATCATGCCTTTTTATTCCTTTATGCCTTGCCTACTCCTTTTTTTTTACTACATGCAACTATTACTTGCCAACTCCTCTAAAAGATCATAAGCCACCTCAATGGTTTTCCTCATCAATGATCCTCCAATAGCTGCATCTATTATCCCTCTTGTAGTTTTATTCATACCATTATAGAATGTATGCAGTAAGGACTCCCTTAGAAGTTTGTGGTATGGCAAGCTTCTTTGCAACTCTTTAAACCTCTCCTAAGCTTTATATAATGACTCCCTATCATTTTGCTGAAAATTTGTAAGTTCCTTGATGATTCGCATAGTCTTTGTCAATATGAAGTACTTAGTAAGGAAAGCTCGGGCTACTTGCTCCTATGTAGTAATCTAAGATGCACTAAATGAGTTGTACCATACCTTGGCTTGATGTCTAAAATGAATGGAAATAATATAACCCTCGCAGCATTATCAGACATTCCTTGGAATCTAAAAGAGTCACATATCTCTAAAAAGTTTGTTAGGTGGGCATTCGGATCTTTAGTTGATAACCAACAGAATTGAACACTGTCTTGGAGTATGTTCAGAAGTGCCAGCTTGATTTCAAAATTGTTTATTGTGATTGTAGGCCTTGCAACTCCTTGTGGAATAAATTCAAGCCTCATCCATCAATGTTCTCTCGGTCCCTCCTTATTTTCCTTCTTATGCTATATTTGTTTGAAGATTTTCTTAGTGCTTTGCTACCCTCCACGTCCTCTCCTGTCCTATAATATCAAAAAATTCTTCTTCAAAAGCTTTGTTGGACCTGCTAGTGCTGCTTATATTCACGCACCTGCAAATACACAAGGAAAAGTATCAAACACTCTCAAATCAAAGTTACTCAAACTAAACAATATACTAAACAAATAATTCCCAGCAATGATGCCAAAAACTTGTTGATTGCAAAACCAATTCACTAGTTTTACGCTCAAAACTGCAAGTATACGGGGTGTAACTTATAACGAAGAACAAATATTGATCCCTCAGAGATTGTGTTTAGATGCTACTTAATTTAGGCTACTTCGTTTGAGAATCAATTTTAATGAATATAAACTGAAAAATTAAGCTAAATTAAACAACTAACAATGAACTAATGATAAAGCAAAAGTGCAAAAACTTGGAGTACTAGATTTAATAGTTAGAGATCACTTTTTCCTTATCATATCTCCCTCCTACCTTGTTAATTGAATTGTTCCTCACCTAAGATGTCCTAATGTATTAAGTACCCTCTCTCAAGGTGTAATTAATTTTCGCTATCCAAATTAAATGGAAATGATTAAACAATCTCTCAATCTACAAAATCAGTCCACCAATTCAACTAGTTATGAAGTTATCCTATAGGTAATCAACTAATTAGCCAAGTTCTATCTCTAACTAATAAATTAACTTAATGAATGTGGGTCTATAGAGTGTAAATTCTCATTGTACATCCATACACAATTTACCCAACTCAATTTCTCAATATATTGTAAGGTATAAGCTTAACATTAATCAAAAGCATCATTAATTCAAATCAACAAAATAGGATTTCAACAAGTAGTTCAAAAGTATTCTCTATAAATAACTCAGCCACTCATAATTTTATTAACATCCCTAACAACCAAAAAATCCATCATAAAGATGCTAGAAGAGAAAAAGGAATAAAAACTAGATGAAGCAAGATCCTCCCCTTATTTGCCCAAATTTGGAAAATTTGGAGTTAGTGTGCTCTTTGCCCATTTTGGAATGGAAATTTTGATTCTTTACCTCTCTAGGCTATAAATATGTTTTTTTTGGCTTAAGGAGGTAAGTTTTCATGACATCACCTTTGAACCTAGGGATTTGTGCCTTTATATAGTCATAACAACCTAAAAATAAGTGAAACTCGCGTGTCTCTTTAGGTTAGGGATCCCACGATCATAGGAATTAGCATGAATCCCACGATTGTGGGTTTTTATCTTACATCTACTCCACTTCTCTTCTCCTCTCTTGGTCCCTAGCTCAATCACAAGGTGGCCACCCTCCATTCCTACATCAAAATGATCAATTCTTATCCTAAATCATCATCAAACATAAAAGAATAACCATGAAGATCAAACTAAACAAAAACATACAAAATAAGTCCTAAAACACATTAATAAAAACCTATTATGCAAGAAACACATGCCAAATACTTAGAAAACACACATTAATGCACAACTATCATTACTTACAAGTCTCTCTGCATGCTCGTGGTGGGTAATAGATTATCCAATATGTACAGGAAGACTCTCTCCTCCTGATCATCCACATCTGTTGGTAGAATTATGCTCTAAAATGGACATTGCCTCAGGTGATGCCCAATACTGCTGCTAACGACTCCATATTTGTTTAGAAATATAAGGCATTTGTACACCGGCAAAGTTTTAACAACGTGTGCGTGCTCGTCTCTCCCATACTTTATAAATGATCGCGTCAATTTCAAAATCCAAAAAAATTGTTTCTGAAACAAAAGGAAAAACGTATGATAAGCACTTATAATATAATAATATTTATCTAATTAATGTATAAAAATCAATTAAAAATAAAAAATATATTTTTGTACCTTAAACTCTTAATAGTAAAATTGCTTTATCGGCTGTGATATATTCTTCCATATATAACCCTCAAGATCAATCTTTTCATTGAATTTGGTTGTTATGTTTCTTGAGCACGGTCTAGACGGAATCAACCTAATATAAAACAATTTTTTTGAATTTAAACCTATAACTTAATTATAAAAATATGGTGTTTCATGTATTTTCACTTACAGATTGTTGACAATTGTGATGTAAGTTCTTCTATCAACTCAAGGCTTGAGGCTACCTCCTTCATCTACATTGTTTACCCCTGGTATCTCTTTCAGTATAAGGGTGATAGATGGTGTAGCAACAAGTACGGAAGGTGATGCCTCATATCCAAGTGTAGTAGCTGGAGGTATAACATTTGATTCAGTTGTAGCTACAGAATGTGATGCTCCACTTATACAGTAACTGGCTCCAAATCGTTGTCTGAACCTTGGTCGCATCATATCCTGTTTTCTCTAGTGGTATATTTCAACCTGAAATTCTTATTTTATTGATTATTCTAAAAAATAATAATTTCAATTCAATATTTCACACAATATATTGAAAAGGAAATAATTTATTAGTTGAATATAATATTCTCTTACAAACAAAAATTAATCACTATTAACACCTAATTGTAAATAAAAATCATCATCATCTTCTTTTTTAGAAGAATTAGAATAAAACTCAGGCTCCTCTTTAGATCTCTCTCCATCCTCATCATCTCTAGATCTCCCTCCTCATCATCTCTAGATGAAATTTCAATATATTCATTATTTAGATCATTTAAAGGTTCATTCTCGTCATATGTAATAGATGCATTTATTTCATAAACATCTTCTTGAAATGCTTCACTTTCAATTCTTTGTTCTCCTTTTCTATGTGATTAAAACATACCTCTAGATTTAACTTTAGAAATGGTCAAACAATCTGAATTATCTCATCATAAGTTGGGAAAAGGGACATATTACACCTGGATCGCTTGCATCGCTAACACGAAAGGTTCAAATTGTCAAAATCTTCTTCGCTGGTTGATATCAACTAAATTGTATCAGCTATGCACTTTTGTACCAATATTAGGAGTTGGATCAAACCAATCACACTTAAATATCACACTCCACTTTATTGGCAATATAGGGTACTCAATTTCAAGTATCTCAATAATTTTACTATAGCAATTCATCAATTCTCCCTGTATGCAAACCCTACTATTTACTGTTATCATGTTATGACTATGATATTTTGTATAATATTTGCATTCATTAATGAAATACACCGGATATGATTTAACAGTTTGCAAAGGTCTGTTCGCAAGATCACATATGAACTTGTTCTCTATTGGATTTTCTAAGGCCTACACTAAGAAATTATCATATTAAATAGTATAATGTCATTTGAACACTTCAATATTATAATTCAATAATTTCAATAATTGGAAGTGTAAACTTCAATATTTCTCGAACCATAGAGAAAAATGTCTTCTAACTTCTTTATTGATATCACCCTATGTTTTTTTAGGCATTGGCTCGCATAACCATTCTCGTATAATCTAAAAATATTTTTATGTATTTCAATTATGAATAACACTAAATTTTAAAACCCAAATAATTAATTTCAAAATCAACTTCAATTTATTGCCACTATAAGGACAAGCCAATTTCCCTATTGTGCTTCATCCAGACAATATAACATATGTCGAATAATCACTAACATTCCACATCAAAACTGCTCTCAACATAAAATTTTGTTTTAAAGACACATTATATGTCTCTACACCATATTCCCAAAGATGCTGCAATTCAAATACTAATGGTTGCAAAAATACATCAATTTTATGCTTTGGATTTGTAGGCCCTGGCACAATCACTGTCAAGAATATATATGTCTCATTCATACACATCCATGGAGGCAAATTATAAGGAGTAATTATGATTGGCCATTATGAATATTGTTGGCTAGATCGACTAAAAAGTTGGAATCTACCCGTCGACAATCCCAACCTAACATTTTGACTTTTAGCTGCAAACTCATAATAGGTGTTATTGACATGTTTCTATTTCAATACATCTGATGGATGACTCATTATTCCATCTTCCTATTTGTGTTGATTACGTCATCTTATGTGAGATGCAGTAACATCAGAAGCATATAGTCTTTGAAGTATCGAAGTTAACGGGAAATAATATATCTACTTCTAGGGTACTGATTTATGTTTCATAACACTTTCTAGGCTTGAACCTAGACTGACCACAAAATTTGCACTTTTGTAATTCTATATCATCTCCCCAATACAACATACAACCCAATTTGCAATAATCAATTTTTTTAACAAGCAAACTAAGACCCCTAATATGTTTCTTCATATTGTAAAAACTATCAACCATTATATGATCAGGAGGTAATGATTCATTGTACTATCTAAGAAATATATCAAAACTACGATCAGAAATATGCATTTTAGACTTTATGTTCAATATTCAAACAATTGAAGACAATTGAGTCATTGTCTCATAATTTGGCCATAATTCTTGGTCAGTTGAGTGTAGTAAGTTAAAAAATTGTTTTGCATGTAAGTTTTGTTCTTTTTCAAGATTTTCTATATTTTCTTAAAAGGTATAACCGGATGCATCATAAACTATTTGAATGTAAGGATTTCCAATTGCACTCATATTATTTGTTCTAAATCCAATCTCCCCTTCAAACTCATCCATATTTACTGACGAGTTTACATCATTACCCCTTGAGGTGCTACAAATTAATGGCTCCCCATGTCGTGTCTACTCAAAATAATTTGGAAGAAACCCATTTCTCAGCAATGGCCATTCACTTCATCAATAGGAAGGAAACAAATATGTTTGAACTTTTTACATGGAAATCTGTTCTTTAGGCCATCCATATATATGTGTTGAGAACATACATAATGAATAAAAGCTTCAACTCCCTCAACAAACTTAGGATTAATGAAACTATCAGGTGTTAATCTTTTATACATCCAAGATCTATCAAAATTACTCATTTCTGCAAAACTTTTAATTTAAAAAAGTGATTTCATAGTTAGTATCCTTTATGTTCCCTAAGCTTACAGAACATTTAACCTTTACTCTACACAACATCCCCTAAGTATTAATCAATTGAATTAATCACCTATAATTGATTTTAATATTATGGCACGTGACATTGTTTACACCTGTGAATCAAGAAAGCAAGTTCGCGCTGTGACTCCTAAGCTCGTGGAATTTTTCACCGATAAGTCTCATGAGAGCTACATCACGAGTTTCCAACCTATATACCATCTAAGGGGTTTATTATGCCTCAAATAATCCATAAGATCTCAAACTCATTCCACATATAGTAAATACTTATGTAGTCACACATCTACTCATTAATGATTCAAACAAAACTCAAACATAAATACTTAGACTATTAAAGAAGAACATAAAAATTCATCAATGATTATAAGAATATTCTAAACAACAACACAAAATCAAGAATCGTATTAAGAAGTATTTATGTTTGCATTCACACAAAGGCCAAACGCATTAAAATCATATTACTAAAGCAACACATATGGTCAATAGTTGGATGACTTACCTGGATAGATAGACAACTACAAACTATAAGGAAAAAGGATGAGTGACGCTCTTCAACACAAAATAGGGCCTATGAAAAAGTTTATTTCGTATTTAATATAATAAACTTATTCAATAGTTTTGTTATATTTTTAATATATTAAAGCAAGCAAATCAGAAAATAAGGCAATTGAGTACAAAAAAATAAGTACCATCTTTAATTTAATATATTAATACACAATTGAGTACAAATAGTACCATCATAACTTATAAAGAATACTATGACTCTATAGAAATTATACTACAAATCTTTATAAGAAATATTATCATAATATATAAATAAGTATTGTTTTTACTTTAATTTTTCATTACACTATACAAATAAGTATCAACTTTACTTTAATACGTTTATACCATAATTAAGTATAAATAGTAGCAATATAATTTCTAGAGAATACCATGACCACGCAATTAGGTATAAGATATGTAGTATTTTGGAAGTCTTCTTATCAATAAGATAATGAGAAACTTGCTCCTCTAATTGATCCAGATGATTTGCAATGATATCAAAGCATTTTTTAGTTTCCTCAATATCACATTGATCTTCATTTGTACCTCGATCTTGTTCTATATAAGTTTGATTAGTTTTTGGTGTGTAGGAGCATCTATAGTCTCAATTAGGCATCATATACTCCAAGTTAACATATATTCATCATTGACTTTTCTCACCATGTCCACTTTTATCACCTTAAAGTCTATGTTAACTGTAAAAGAACCAAATGTCAAATTCGTGACGTTATCATATACAATCAAACCTCTATGATAACTCGGTTAGCAGATGTCCTAGAAAATATCTTATTTTCATTGTTTTTACATATTCTTTAAGTATATTGTTAAGAAAAATCTAGGGTTTCATGATGCTTTCACCATAATATGCTTTAGATATAATAGATCACAAGGTATAACCATGTCATTCTTTTTAAATCTCCTTATAATAGAACATGTGATGACATAGTGCAAGTAACGAACAATAACATATATGATTTTCCTATTTATGGACCCGGTGGGAGAATAGATGGATTTATCCTACAATATATTCCTATTATATTTTAGTATTTACCTCAAGGAGATCATTTGATCATAGTTTATCCTTGGATGGAACAACTTTGGTTTGGTATAAGGATCAAAACCCATACTTTACTACAAACTCATTAAATGACATGTTCTAGTTTTTGTTTCATAACAAAAAGCTAGCGACACCTTTATCATTCAAGCCAAAATTTTTATGGACTTAATTAATAAAACTTCTTAAGTTATTGTATTGTAGCACAACTCTTCCATTCTAAAGAATTTAGTCCATCCTTTTGCTTGACCATCATAATGAAATAGCACTTATATTAAGGAAAAATGGATGGGAACATTTAAAGGAAAAACATTGAACATTTAATAGAAAATGGTGGGTATTTGAAAATACATGGATAAGAAAGCTGGAACGCAAGAGATCACTAATATTAAGCACTAAGAGGGGCAAAAGTGGGTGAGTTTTTATCACACTAAAGAGAAAAGAAAATTCATTAAATATTTTGTATAAAAATAGATGGAAAAAGATAACTCATGAAAATACCAAAGATGTATAAAAACGTGTATCACCTTTACTTTAATACATAAATACCACAATTAAGTACAAACAGTACTATGACTTATCAAAACACTTTGATAGTTGTTTTTAAGTACTACGAAATAATAGCTATTATCCCAATTTTTTAAGTGATTTAAAGTTATCAATTATTTTAACCACGAATTAACTTCCTTGATAGTTGTTTTCCCGAAGAGACATTTCTCATTTTTAGAAAAACAAGATATGATATCCCTAAGAGACATTTCATTGAACAATTCATAGGCAACCCGAATTCATCTATACCTAACAAAAAAACCACTGTATTTTTCCATTATTCACCAACATAAACATGTTCAAACAAATAATAAATCAACCCCAGTTTAAAAAACGTAGAATACTCACAGAAAAATGAACCAACCAATGTTCATATCACCATTTAACAATAAAATTTCTCATAGAAAAAATAAACCTAAGAGCTACTAGATGGACGACTAACCTTGACTTAACTGAAGACGCTGGAAGATAGACGAGAGCAAAGCATGGTCGACGGATGCTGGACGGTAAAAAAGAGAAGACTGACGGTGACAAAGAAGAAACAAGGAAAAAATGATGTAAGGGAGGTCTTCAGGCAGGTTTAAAATCAAACGAAATGACATCGTTTAGTGTTACCAAACGATGTCATTTTTTTAATTAAAAACATTGAGGTCGAAGACCCAACGATGATGTTTAACTTCAATTTTTACTGACAAAATGTTCTTTCCATCGGTAATTTATGATGGACATGTATTTCGTTGGTACATCCTTTGCCGCCAACCATTGTGACCTATTTTTATGA
Organism: Erythroxylum pedicellare; assembly: GCA_027563575.1. Classification (NCBI taxonomy): domain Eukaryota; kingdom Viridiplantae; phylum Streptophyta; class Magnoliopsida; order Malpighiales; family Erythroxylaceae; genus Erythroxylum; species Erythroxylum pedicellare. The sequence continues at coordinate 12,283 of JAOQMP010000567.1, forward strand.
AGGCCTTCACAATTCTGTAGCTATATTCCGTTGGCAAAATTGTGGGGATAATTTCCCTCCACCTTTATCGATAGATATTTTGTCCATCGCAAAATGTCTTTTTTTTGACAATTTTACTGACGGACAATCAAATTTTGTCGCTAATTTACTATGGTAATTTTTCTGTCGGTAATGTTCTATCAGTAAGTTATAATTTTCTTGTAGTGAAGTCTAAATGCTTCTATAAATGATCATAGATTTTAAATAGGGTGTAAATTACTAATCTAAATCTAAATGCTTCCATAAATGATCACAAATTTTAAATAGGGTGGTGTAAATTATCATAATTATAGTTTATATATATTTATCATAATCATTAAATATATTTTTTAGATCAAAGTTTTTTTTCAAATATACCAAAAGAAGTTTTAAGGGTTTAGCAACAACTAAAAAAAACACATTTGGTCAGAATCATTATGTATAGGATATAATATACCCCACATTGCATGATTACTTTTTATAAAATAGAGAGAACTTTTAGCTTAATGATATTTATTTCCATGTTTAATCACTTTGATTGGATTCTATCATCCCTCACAAATTAATTAAATAATTTGTATTGCATAATAATTTGAAGTTGATGGAGTTAATATATATTGGTTTAAAATTTGCACTCAATCGGTTGATTATAAATTTTATGACATAATTAATTAAAAACACTTTGCATCTTTATATATCTTTGTTAATTATATGTGATATTTTAATACTAAAAATAAAATTTTAGAATAATTAATATGAAATTAAAATTATAATAAGATCGCAATTATAAGATTTAATTTATATGTTTATATTATTCTTAAATTGTTTCTAATTAAAATTTCTTCAAGATAAGATGTTGATGAAATATTAAAATAGCATACATCAAACAAAGTAATTGATATCATAAATTAAATTATATAGATACTTAATGAATACTTATTAGGGAATAAGTTCACTGAAATGAATTAATTATAAAAATCCTGAATGGAACATTACTTATGTTTATGTAGATTTTCTTATTATGATAATTGTATAATTGATCCTTAGACTTGAGATTATCGAGGTATCTCATATAGAGATTATTATATTTTGATAATACTAATGGCATAATATATTTAAAGTAGCTCAATTAGTAGTATTTGGATATGGTATGAACTCTAGAGATAGTTTAGTAATTCAGTAAAAGATTCATTACTCTAAAATAAATATGAAGAATATTTCACAAATTTTTATTAGAAGTGATTTAATAAAATCTTTAAATAGAGTGAATTGACATTTAAAATTTTTATTTTCAAATATCAATTATAAATTAATTAGTAATTAGTAAGAACAAACATGATTGATTTAAATATTGTGGATATTAATTCTATGTTCTATATTCAATTGGAACATTAAATGACAAAAAAGATTAAATTGTACATTATAATCATTCATAGATATGTTAAGTCAAATCACTTTGATATTCTTAATATTTGGGTGGTAATGACATCTTACCAGATATTAATCTTAATCTATGATTATAAATTGTTTAATTATAAATATAATTTACAATCATTGTCAACATATTAGAAACTTAATGAGTTACACATAAAAAATGGTTTTAAAAGGATAAATAAATTTAAATTAAGTTGGATATAA
>JAOQMP010000578.1:0-13937 GCA_027563575.1 Erythroxylum pedicellare
TTTATTTATTGCATTGTATGTTAAATCATATCAATGAAACTAGAATCATAATGTTACATAAAGAATGATATTCAGATCCTTGTAATTATAAATCATATGAAAATTATGGATCTTCTTTTTTGGAAAAAATGACTAAACTACACTTTAGTAGAAAGGGACAGTGTGCACATGAGTTACTAGAGCTTGTATATTCAGATGATTTTTTCCCTATGTCTACTCACACTATAGATGGATAATTATATTTCATTACATTTCTAGATGATAACTTTAAATATGGTTTTGTGTACTAAATGAGAAAGAAGTCTAAATCATTTAAAAAGTTAAAAGATTTTAGAAATGAAGTTAAGAAACGAACTGATAAGAGTATTAAGACACTTAGATTTGATCGAGATGGTAAATAATTGGACCATGAGTTTCTTAGTTACTTAAAAGAGAATGAGACTCTCTTATAATGGAGTCCTTTAAGAACTTTACAATATAATGGAATGTTTGACAGGAGAAATCATATGCTATTGGATTTAGTATGATCCATGATAACTCATACAATCCCTTCTACCTTTTAGGATATGCCCGTGAAACTATTTCCTACCTTCTGAATAAAGTTCTTGTAACATCGTGTATGCTATATATATAAGACAACTTCTTCTTTTTCCCTCTCTCATATTTTTATTTTAACCCTCCCCCAAAAGTTACTATTCACGAATTCCCTCTCTTTAATCATTCTTCACCACTATTAAATCAAATTGGTTAGTGTTATATACCAATATTTTCCTCTTGATGAGCTCGTCGCAACCATATTTATTTGAGCTGCCATCGTCGCTAGAATTATTGTACAAATCGAGGAGAAAGACTGACAAAAAATGTCAATCATTGATCGGCCACTTCTAGTGGTTGTTGCCGGTCACTAGCACCACCATTTGACTCATCTTGATGTCAGGAACAAAAGTCTTATCGTGTCATTGCCAGTTGCTCCCTAAATCACTGACGTTTCTCATAAAAAGAAGTTAGGGTTTCAGCTTGTTTTTCTTCAATTCGTTCAAATCTGTTGAGAATCTAAGTATGTTGCTTTGGAGAAAGTTGTTCTACTAATCAAGAGGTTTCATTTGATATCAAAATCGTTGAATTATGAGACTGAAGATTTTTCGGTTATTGGAGGGAATATTCTGGTGATCGGAGGAATATTCCAATCGCCGAAAGTACTATTTCGACAACCATTTTAATCACTTTTGTGAAATTTTTTTTAAATATTATATTCATCATTTCTCTCGAAAGAACCATAGTGAGATTTTCAATAGTTTGCAAATTAAAAATCACATAATGTCTAGGCTAGAATAGGGGAAATTTTCAAATTTCATAAATAAACTAGTTAAGCAATTTGGATGACACCTAAATTATTATTTGAGCCCAATAACTCCTAATTAGCACTGATTGAGATATTTTCTTTCGATTTACTAAGTATAATAGGAGTGGGACCTCATTGGAAGGTTCAGATGAACGAGTTCGGTTACCAGGCAAGTTCATATCGACTTATTATTACCAGCAAATGAATACTGTTCAATGCTTATAAATGACAATATGCAACAATGCATAACGACATTCATATATATATATCAATCAATACTTATATATTTATATAGTAAATACGTATATATAATAATGCATATCTGCTTTAGTATAAGCCTTTATATCGAATTAACTGAGTGGATACATTGGGTTGGGTATTGCATAGATGCATTGGTCATTGCATAAATGAATGTTTACTTGATACATTGCATACTTAATAATTTGATATGTATCGCTATGTTTGATTATGGGGAAGAAAAGATCTATAGGACATGCCACCTGATGGGTATGCATCAGGATCAGATGCACACTAGTTATGACAATAATAGTTGTTTCGTTTTTGATATTGAGATATGGGATGGATCAATCCTGGTTGATGTTTGGCTCCTGATCGAACCCTTATTTGTGATGCTTATGACTTTGGACGCTTTAAGCGAGGGTTGGTCTGTTGGTGATGCTTAGCTCCTCGCAACCCTTTTGGATTAAGAGAGCCTTACGGCTACATGAGTATAGGAGCATGGCTGGGCCGTTAGTGATGCATAGCTACCCACAACCATTCGAGCTTTAGAGTAATGAGAGCTTACCCTTAGAGATTAGGGTCCTATAGATAGTTTTTGCCATAATTTATTTATATTGTTGATGTGATTAGATGTATAGCATGATGTGTACATATTTTGATGTTCATATATGACTGTGCACATAGCATTGGATATCATATGATGGTGTGAGCTTACTCAGCAAGGTCTGACTCCCCTCAATCTTCTTTTTTTTAGATTAGCTATCACCAACTTCGTAGCAGTGACTCCCGTGACATGTCTGCTATGGCCTACCTACGTTTATGTATGTTTTTCCTTTATTTTCATTTATCTTGTATTGTAACGTTCATAGTAATAGGATATCATGAGTTATAAAACTTCTTTCTAACATGTACTATAGTTATTACATTATATGGACTTGCTGAGTTCTTAGGGTTTGAATTTATTTTGTCACTAGTGATAAGCTTACGTGTAATCTGGGGTTTCGAACCTCAGGTCCCATATTCCAATCACGTGTCCTTTTTGGGTCATAACAAAGTTAGTATTAAAGTTTAAGTTACAAATTTATGACCTAATACGTTCTTTTGTTTGTCACTGTAGACACATAGAAATCTAATTCTTTTAAAATTAACTTCTTATAGAATACGTTCATATTCTCACTGGTGGTACTGACCTTTCTTTTGCTTTCAATTTTAGCATAAATAGATGCACTTGATTTCTAGCTCGACTTGATCAAAAGGGCCGCAATGAAACTTCAGCTCAGGATGAGACATCAACCCCTGCCACTTCAGCTAGAAGGCACGGTAGGCATAGAATGGCCTAAACACGAGACGTCCTTATCGAGATGCCAGAGGTATCACAAGGAGTTCCTAGGGCACTTGCATTTGATATACAGACACTCTTAGCAGGGATAGAGGCTAATAATGCTATGTTTTGAAACTCAATGATGATGATGCAGCAACAGTAGTAGCCAGCTTCCCCAGTGACAGTCCCAGAACAAGAGAGGTCAGATATGTAATTATCTATGGAATAGAATAGGTTTCGTTTAATAAAATTTGATAGAACTAGACCTCGAGAGGCTATTGATTTTCTAGATTAGGTGGAGATGTGAGGCAGGAGGTTGCATTGTTTTGATACATAACTGATGGGTCTAGTAAAGATGTCTTTGCATGGGATTGCTAAGGATTGGTACCGAGATCATATCCTTCCATACTTAGGTATAATGAAGTGGTCGCAGTTTAGAGAGAGAGATTTATGGATTGCTTTATCTCTTTTGTAACTCGTGAGACACTTAGATCAGAGTTTCTGAATTTATGCCATAAAGATAGGACAATCAACGAGTACAACATGAACTTTATTCGTTCGACTCGTTATGCCCCAAAGATTGATCCAGATGAGCTGAGGAAGAACAACCAATAAATTTTAAGGCTATGATCTCTTTTTGTCAGAATGAATATGAGTTGTTAAGAGAAGTTCTCTACCTTAATGGATATGGTCAAGCAGTTAGAGAGGATTCTAGTGAAGTAGGGTACCTTGTTTATAACAGAGTAGAGTAGGGGCCACTCTACAAGATCCTCTAGTTTTTAGCAATGATAACACTAGTAATCAAACTTTTTGCCAAGGATTAGCCAGAGTAAGAGTTCTCAGTAGAGGGTTGTTCGAGCTCATAGTAAGGCGAGATCTAGCCGTAGACTTCTAGGAGGATTCAGATTCACACCTAGTGCAGGTAGTAACAGTAGCGGGAAGAGCTCAGGGCGTAGTAGTTCACACTAAGCTTCTTCCATTTATCAACAGTGTGGTAGAGTGCATCAAGGTCTATGTCACATACCACCAAAAGCTTGCCACAGATGTGATCAATACGGGCATTTGATCTGAGATTGTCCTATGATGGGATATCAACAATTCTCTTCTAGTTTGGTGCAACTTCCATTTCAACATCCACAAGAGAGATCACAATATGGGGTTCAACAGAGCGAGAATCTGGAGGGAGACAGTCGGGAGGTAGATCTGGAGGCCGCAGTCTGGGAAAATCCTCTAACTCTTACCAGGTAGGCCGTGGTTAGGCTAGGGCATTTACTCTCACCCCTTAAGATGCACAAGCTCCCAGTACAGTGGTATTACACATCATTCTCGTATATGAATTAGAAGTGATGATTTTGATAGATTCAGGAGCAACTCATTCTTTTATCTAGCCCAACTTTGCTATGAAGATAGAAATAGCATCGGATAGGATGGATGAATCTCTTTCAATATCTAAAAACCTCTGATTGATGTCATAGAGGTAAATTTGATTTACTACTTATGTCCTGTGGAGATTAAAGGCAGGAGATTGGTAGCGAATCTTATGGTATTGCCAGTTATGGATTTTTCTATTTATGCTACCATAGATTGTAGAGAGAATGAAGTCATGTTTAAGATTCTAGGGGATAAGGAGTTTATCTTTAAGGGGGATATAAAAACTACCCCTTCCAACATAGTTTCAACAGTAGTGGCCATCAAGATGCTCAGACAAGGGTGTTAAGGATTTCTGACCTCAGTCTCCAAAGCATTCCGATGGTTCAGAAGTTTCAAGATGTGTTTCCTGAGGAGTTATCAAGGTTACCCCTGTAGTGAGAAACTGAATTTTATATTGATGTAATACCTGGTACGACTTAAATTTCTATACCACCATAAAGAATGACACCTGTAGAATTAAAGGAATTAAAGAAGCAGTTATAATATCTATTAGATAAGGGTTTTATCAGATCTAACGCTTCACCATGGGGTGCACCAGTACTGTTTGTGAAGAAAAAGGATGGTCCTCTCCAATTGTGTATTGATTATCAGCAGTTAAATAATGTAACTATCCCAACAAGTATCCACTACCTCGAATTGATGATTTGTTTGACAAACTTCAAGGTGCTAAGTACTTTTCTAAGATTGATCTAAGATCGAGATACCATCAACTAAGGATTAGAGGAGATGATGTATCTATGATTGCCTTCAGGACTTGGTATGACCATTATAAGTTTTTAGTACTGTCTTTTAGCCTTACATCTACTCCAGTAGTTTTTATGGATCTGATGAATAAAGTATTCAAGTCATTCTTGGATAGGTTTGTGATTGTTTTTATTAATGATATTTTTGCGTATTCGTGAATAGACATTTCAAGAACATAAACTGTAAACCAAGTTCTTAAAATGTAAATTTTGGCTTGAGAGTGTTGCATTTTTAGGACACGTGGTATCTCAAAGTGGAATACAAGTGGACCCTAAAAAGGTAGAAGCTATAATGAATTGAAATAACTAAGGATTGTGATAGAGGTACAAAGTTTTTTCAGTTTAGAAAGTTGTTATTGAAGATTTGTTCAAAAATTTTTTAAGATAGCAAACCAGTTGACTCAATTGACACAAAAGAATGTCCAATTTGTTTGGTTTGATGCTCGTGAGGAGAGTTTTCAAAAAACTAAAGGAGTGTTTAACTTCAACTCTCATAATAGCTTTACCAACAAAAGGTGGAGGATTTCAATTGTATTGTGACGCTTCAAGAGTTAGCTTGGGATATGTATTGATGCAAAATGGTAGGGTGATTGGTTATGCTTCCAAGCAACTAAAAAACCACAAACAAATTATCCTACGCATGATTTAGAGATGGCAGCAGTAATCTTTGCTTTAAAGATTTGGCGACATTACCTGTGTGGTGAGACATGTGAGACTTTTACGAATCACAAGTATAAAGTATATATTTCAGTAGAAAGATGTAAATCTGAGGAAAAGAAGGTGGATGGAATTACTAAAATATTACGACTGTATGATCCAATATTATCCAGGGAAGGCAAAAGTCGTGAAAAATTCTTTAAGTAGGAAATCCTTGGGTAGTTTGGCGCATATCATAATAAAGAGGAGTGCTTTGACTAAGGAGTTGTATGATTTAATAGATCAAGGTACTCTTCAGATTTCAAATGCAGGAATATTACTGGCCAAATCAGGGTGCGGTCAATATTATTAGACAGGATTAGGATCGCCCAAAGTCAAGATCATAAATTTGAACAAGTTGTTTATGACATTTAAGAAGGACGACATACAAATTTTTAAATCGATAAAGAAGACATCCTTAGAATGAATGGGAGACTATGTGTTCCTAGTGTAAAAAACTTGAAAGAGGAGATTCTAAAGGAAGAGCACTATGTTGCATACAATACGTATCCAGGTTTTACCAAAAATGTACTATAATATTAGATATACATATTGTTGGGATAGTATGAAGAAAGGCGTGGCTGAATATGTTTCTAAATGCTTGACGTGTCAACAAGTAAAATCTAAGCATCAGAAGCTCTCAGGTAAGCTACAACCATTACCAATTCCTAAATGGAAGTGGGAGAGGATCACGATGAATTTCGTGGTTAACCTACCTTATATAAGCACTAGTTGTGATTCAATCTGGGCAATCGTAGATAGATTGATAAAATTAGCACATTTTCTACCTATGAAGACTACTTATTTAGTGTTCAAGATCGCTCAAGTTTATAATGATTAGATAGTATGCCTCCATAGAATACCTCTATCTATAGTTTTAGACTGGGGATTATAGTTCACATCTTAGCTTTAGAAAAAATTATAGGAGGCGATGGGCACTAGATTGGATTTTAGTACAACATTTTATCCTCAGATTGATGGATAGTTTGAAAGGAAAATTTATACCTTAGAGGATATGTTAAGGATGTGTGTAATAGATTTTGGTGGTATTTAGGATTGACACTTGCTATTGATTGAGTTCACTTATAATAATGGCTACTATAGTAGTATTAAGATAGCATCATATGAATGAAAATACAAGTCATTGATGTGTTGGGAGGAGGTAGGCAAGAGGTAGATGGAGGGTGTAGAATTGATCAAGATCACGTCAAAGAAGATCCTATTAATCAAGTAAAGGCTAGAGACGACTGTCAGTAGATAGAAGAGTTATACTGATATGAACCATAAAGAAGTGGAGTTTCAAGTCGGAGAATTTGTATTCCTTAAAGTATCTCCAATGAAGGATGTGATAAGGTTTGGACAAAGGGGAAAATTGTCTCCAAGGTATATTGGACCTTATGAGGTAATTAAGAGGGTTGGAAATGTGGCATACCTATTGGCATTACCTTCGGACATGGCCTAAGTCCATCTAGTATTCCATATTTCTATGCTTCGTAAGTACATTCCTAACCCTTCCCATGTACTCCAACCATAGAGCATAGAAATGAGTGAGAATTTAACCTACAAAGAGGAGCTAGTGGCTATCGTGGATTTGCAAGTGCGATAACTTTGATCAAAACAAATTTTCATGGTTAAGGTGATGTAGAGGAATGGTTACATTAAAGAAGCTACTTAAGAGACAAGCCGATAGATGAGAGAATTATATTCATACTTGTTTCCTTAATAAACCTTATTATAAAATTCAAGGATGAATTTTGTAAGGTTAGAGAATGTAACATCCTGTATGCTATATATATATGAGATAACTTCTTCCTTTTCCCCATTCTCTCAAAATTTCATTTTAATCATCCCCAAAAGCCATTATTCATGAATTCCCTCTCTTTAATCATTCGTCACCATTGGTGACTCAAACCTGTTAATGTTATATACCAATCTTTTCCTTTCGACGAGCCTGTCACGACCATACCTATTTCAATCGCCATCGCCGCCAGAATCGTTGAGGAGAAAAACTGACAAAAAATACCAATCATCAATCCATTTCTTTCGATAGTTTTTATTGATCATCTCGATGTCAGGAATAAAAACCCTATGGTCTCGTCACTAGTTGTTGCCTAGATCATTACCAATTGACAGAAAAGGAGGTTAGGTTTTAACTTGTTTTTCTTCAATTCGTTCAAATCTGTTAAGAATCTGAGTATGTTGCTTTGGAGAAAGTTGTTCAACTCATCAAGAGCTTTCATTTGGCATTAAAATCATTGAATTCTAAGACTGAAGATTTTTCAGTGACTAGAAGGAATATTCCGATGACCGGAGGGATATTTCAATCACCAGAGGTACTATTTTGGCTACCATTTTGGTCACTTTTGTGATATATTTCTACAATTTGAGCCTAATAACTCCTAATTAGAACTGATTGAGATATTTGTCTTTCAATTTACTAGGTATAGCAGTAGTGGGACCCCATCGGAAGGTTTGGACGAACAAGTTCGGATACCAAGGAAGTTTATACCGACTTACTGTTATCGTAGCTGTACCAGAAAATAAATATTGTTCAATGCTAGTATAGATGACAACATGAAACAATGCATAACCACATTCATATGCATGTTTATATATATATACCGATCGATACTTATATATTTATATAGCGAACGTGTAGAAACAATAATGCATATCTGCTTTAGTATAAGCCTTTATATCGAGTTAACTGAGTGGATACAATAGGTTGGGTATTGTATAACTGAATGTTTACTTGATAATTGCATGCTTAATAATTTGGTACATATTGCTATGTTCGATTTTGGGAAAGAAAAGATCTATAAGACATGCCACCTAATGGGTATGCATCAAGACCAAATATGCACTAATTATGACTATGAGAGTTGTTTTGTTTATGATATTAAGACATGTAATGGGCTAATCTTGGTTGATGTTTAGCTCCCAATTAGACCCTTATTTGTGATGTTTATAACTTTGGACACTTTGAGTGAGGGTTGGTTTGTTGGTGATGTTTGGCTTACTGTAGCCCTTTTGGATTAAGAGAGCCTTACGGCCACATGAGTATAGGAGCATGACTGGGCTGTTGGTGTTGCATAGCTCCTTGCAACCATTCGAGGTTTAAAGTAGTGAGGTAACCCTTGAAGATTAGGATTCCACAGATATTTTTCCCCACAATTTATTTGTGTTGTTGATGTGATTAGATGTATAGCATGATGTGCATCTATTTTGATATTCATGCAAGACTGTGCACATAACATTGGGTATCGTAAGACGGTGTGAGCTTACTCATCAAGGTCTGACTTCCCTCAACTTTATTTTTTTCAAATAAGCTACCACAGACTTCACAGCAGTGACTCTCATGATGTGTCCACTGTGATCGACCTACATTTGTGTATGTTCTTCTTTTATTTTCATTTATCTTGTATTATAACGTTTGAAGTGATAGGATTTCAAGAGTTGTAAAACTTCTTTCTGATGTGCACTATTGTTATTGTATTGTATATACTTCCTACATTATTGGGGTTTGAATTCACTTTGTCACTAGTGGTAGGCTTACTTGTGATATAGGGGAACCTCGGGTCCCATATATCAGTCATGCTCCCGTTTCATGTCTTACTAGTTCCATCTAAATCAATGAAAAGAAACCACTTGAGATATGGATAGGAAGTGGACTAAGTTATCAAACTTGAAGATTTAGGGATGTTATGCTTATATGAAGCATACATCTAATAAATTTCAAGCTAAATAAGATAAATACAAATTATGGGGTATCCAAAAGGGAGTATTGGTTATCAATTTTACTATCATCTTAATTAAAAGGTGTTTGTCTCAAAACATGCTACATTCCTAGAAAGATAATTTATTCTCAAGCAAGTAACAGAAGTGAGTTATAAATTAGAGAAGATGAAGAACCACAATTTCACATCCAAATGGAATGGGAACCTTAAGTTAATATATATAAGTTACAACTAAGGGTTTAAGAGACACATAGTCCATGATGCATTAGTAAGATACATTATCCCACCACTAGATTAGATCTATACACTGAAAAGGAGAACAACAATTTATAACTCATAGATGATGAACCAGTTACTTTTAAAGAAGTAATGTTCGACATTGATTCTTTAAAAAGGTATGAAGCCATGAGATCTATATGAAGGAATCTCTTCCCTGATTATATTGTTAATACAAATAAATCACAACAACATAACTCATAAATGCTGGAGTGATTTTTCCTAGTTTTGATAGTCCTTAGGTGAGTCATGTGTAGGTTATAGCAAAGTAAGGAGGAATGATGGTAATCTATAATGAGAAGAATGAGCTTATTCCTACAAGAATTGTCACTAGATGGAGAGTATACATCACCTATAGAAAGTTGAATGAAGCAACTACAAAAGGTCACTTCCCTTTACCTTTCATATATCAAACGTTGTAATAACTAATGGGACATATGTACCATGTTTCTTGGACGGACTTTTAGGATACCTTCAAATCCCCATTGCTTTGGAAGATTAAGGGAAAACAACATTCATCTGTCCCTACGGTAGAAGGATGCCTTTTGGGCTGTATAATGAACCTACTACATTTTAGAGGTGCATGATCGCCATCTTTAATGATCGAGTCAACGACATAATGGAGACATTTATGGAAAAGAAATTTATTGAGTTGTTTGATTTATGCCTCCATCATTTATAAAGAGTGTTAGAAAGATGTGAGAAGACAAATCTAGTGTTGAATTGGGAAAATTGTCACTTTATGGTAAAAAAGGTATAGTTCTGAGCTATAAAATTTCTTACAGGGGTATTGAGGTGGATAATGCTAAAACTAAAGTTATAGAGAAATTACCACCAGCTTCCTCAATTAAGAAAATAAGAAGCTTCTTAGGTCATGCAGCTTTTATAGAAGAATTATTAAAGAATTTTCTAAAGTTGTTAAGCCCTTAATCATGTTATTAGAGAAGGAAATACCTTTTACATTTATAAAAGAATGTTTAGATGCTTTTAAAAGGAAATTTGACTAAAGCCCCAATTGTGGTTGCACCAGATTGGAATTTAACTTTTGGAGCTAATATATGATGTAAGTGATTTTACAGTAGGTCTAGTACTCAAATAGTGAATAGAAAAACACTTTCAACCAATTTACTACGCTAGAAAGACTTTGAAGGATGATCAAGAGAATTACACTATGACAAAAAAGGAGTTGCTAGCGGTTGTTTTTGCAGTTGATAAATTTAGATATTATCTAATTTTATCTAAAGTTGATATTTATACTGACCATTCTGTAATGAAAAACTTGCTGAATAAACCAAATTTCAAGCCTCATTTAATTAGATGGATTCTGTAGTTGTAGGAGTTGACCATCTATCCCGCCTTAAAATTCCAAATTTGGAAGAATTGAATGAAGAAGGCATTGAACACGCTTTCTTAGAGGAATGTCTTTATAATATGGAGGAGGTAAGTGAGGTCGAAACCTATTGGTTTTCAGATATTGCCAATTATCTTATAGTTAAGGTCTTACCGAAAGGTCTGTCCTATCAGTAAACGAAGAAATTCTTTACTAATTTAAGAGACTGTTTTTGGGAAGATCCGTATCTATTTCATATCTGTGTAGAACAAATAATGAGGAGATGTGTAACTTACACTGAGGGGTGGAAAATCCTACAACACTATCATATTGAACCTACTAGAGGGCACCATACTGTAAATAGGTTGAGTCAGAAGATCCTGGAGTCAAGTTTTAATTAGTTGTCAATTTTTAAAAACCCTCAAAGGTATGTAGCTTTATGTGATAGATTACAAAGATCAAGTAACATCTCTCACAGTGATGAACTACTAATACGCACTTAGATAATTATACATTAATTCCATAACACTTAGTAATTAATACTATAAAATGCTTAAGAAACTCGTTTTGATTCATATGTGGTTTTAGGTATAATTTGGAAGTTCAAGAGCTAAAGTGAGTTAAAAGCACATTCTTTGAGCCATCCTATTGATGTGCAATCTCATTTGTCCTTTTGGAACAAGAAAGAGATGGATTAGTGTGAAGATGGAACAAGAAAATGAAAGAAAATGGAGCTTTTAAGATGATCTGGAAGATATAGGATGCACTTTTGACATACACATTTGGATACACGACTGTGTATTTACTCGTGTATCTTCAATAAAGTTTTATTTTTTTTGGTATGCAAGGTTGGATGCACAGCTAAGCACCCAACAATGCATCTTCTGAAAACCCTATTTTTTCATATAAAGAGGCATTTGAGCAGTTTAAAGGGCATGAATCATTTTTGGAAGAAAAGGAGAGGCAGAGCATGTACTCTTTGGAGATCTATTGAGGGCTAGGCTTCCTTCTTCCAATTTGAGGTTGAAATCAAAGTGAAATAACATAGCTGGGCATATCATCATTGTGTATTGTTGTTCTTTCTCTCTTTAGGGATTGTTTATGTTATTTTATGTCTATTAATTGGGTATTTGTGCAAAGATGACCTTAATGTGTTCATTAGATTATTTTTATGTAAAACTATTGCTAGAATCTTAAACACAATATGTAATTGTTGTGTTTTAGATTAATTTATGGAAACTAATGGTGTCAGATCATTAGGGATAATGTAATATAGGTCAAATGACCCGATCTTTTATGGTTGTTACTTAGATTTATCTATTTCCTCATTTGTTAATGCAATTATCCAACTAAATCTAGAGAGCTTATTCTAGGTTGTTTGATAGCAAGGTTTAGTTAAAGATCTTGTTTTAATTAAACATGAACTAAGGGAAAATTGGGGTTAATAAAGTTGATAATATAAGATTAATAGTTCCTAAAAGAGGTATCACAATAACAAGACATTGAAGTATGCTTATTCGTGTGTAGGCTAAGATTGAACCGAGAATCGGATTTAAAATCCATTCATCACTTTTATCACTTTTTGACTATTTGCCTTAATTAGCTTTCATTAGTTTAATTTCACTTTATTTTCTTATTTGAATTTAATCAAACGGCCTGACCAATAACCACTAAGATGATTATTAGTGATAAGGGTATTCATTTTTCTAATGTGCAATTCGAAAAATGCTTAAGAAGTATGGAATTACTCATAGGATTACCACCCAATATCACTGTCAAACTAGTGGCCAAGTCCAGGTATATATTAGGGATCTAAAACAAAATTTTCTAGTGCATTAGAGGTGGTCAATTAAGTTAGATGATGTTGTATAGGCTTATAGGATGGCATATAAGACACCGATTAGCACTACACCCTATAGGTTGGTCTATGGAAAAGCATGTCATCTGCATGTTAAATTGGAACATAAAGGATATTGGGAAATTAAACTTATGAATTTTTATCTTTATGTGTAGGTGAAAAAAAGAAACTTCCAAATTTGTGAACTAGACGAATGAAAATTTATGGCTTATGAAAATTATAAAATTTATAAGGAAAGAGCTAAAATTTATCACGATTGAATGATTAAGCAATCATGAGAGTTTAAGGAGGGAGATCAAGTTCTCTTGTACAATTCTAGCCTAAAATTATTTGTTGGTAAGCTTAAATCAAGGTGGTCTGGACCATTTACTATGGAAAAAGCATTTTCATACTATGTAATTGAGGTGAGTCATCTGTATAAGAGTACTTATAAAGTTAATGGCCATTAGACGTGAGTTTGATAATAATACCGAAAATATTAGTTTAACTAAGCCACCTTAAGCATAAAAGTAAGTGGAGCTATAGACGTTAATCAATTACCATTTGGGAGGCAACCCAAGACTTATGATTTACTTCATTATATTATTTTTACATTCATATATTATATTTAGTTTTATTTGGTGTGTTATTTTTATTTCTTTTGATCTTTTTTTGGTCTCTATTTTGTAAGCATATTAATCTAATATTGGATGGTAAGTCTTAACATGAGAAAAATTGTCTAATATTGGATGGTAAGTCTCAACATCAGAAAATTGTCTTACTTAGGAAAGTATCTGTTGGATCGCGTATGGCCCAAGTATTCACAATACGCTGCGAAAAAGACCATAACATAACACGATGTATAACCGAAAACATATAGGATGTGCAAAAATACCTTTTTGACACAGATTGATGGTTGCTTTTTTGGATTCGTAGACACTGCTACACGCGAATGTCCTCTACCGGTATCCACACGAGTATGCA
>JAOQMP010000613.1:0-13931 GCA_027563575.1 Erythroxylum pedicellare
GTATATGGTTAGATATAATAGATAAAGATTCAGTGTATTTGTATCGGTGGATGTATTATTGAATATGACATCGATATTGCGTTCTGATGATATGTCCTCGAAGGATATAAATGTGAATACAATGTCATGGATTGTTTGAGGAAAATGAGGATATAAGTAGAAATGGTAAGAATAAAGAATACAAGCTAAGTTGAAAGTGACCTTGAGAGGTTGAACTTGGACTTGAAATGATTGTTGAATTCAAAAAATAAAATAATGTGACAAGAGTTATGATTGAGTATAAGAATATGTTTGCGAAATTGAGATCAAAATTTTAAGATGGGTATCCATCTATGATTCCGAATTAATTGCGAACATATGTATGCATAATGATATATGGTCATTGGAAGGTGAGAGGATAATAGCGATATATGAAAAAGTTGTCAAGGGTAAGTTGATTTGCCATTATGAGTGCACATCTGATAGTGGGATCACCATGACAAGTGAAAATATTAAGCATATGTGTATTCTATGCGTGGAGATGATATAAGAAGCAATCGGTGACTTATTGAATAAGTGCTAATCATAGTTCCTATAGTTCAAAGTCTAAGATGAGTTAGAGCAAGACGTGAAAGTGCTTGTAGTGATCAATGGGGAAGGAATTAAGATTATTAATGATGTTACCATATGTGATGAATTTGAGGAAAAAGAAGGATACGATTATGACATAATCCCCACAATCGAGGACTGGCACAAAAGGAGAAGAGTTATCTAGAAATGAATGGGAGTAAAGTATCCTTAGCGTAAGCTACTAATTGGTAAATTGACATAAATACATCTCTAGATAAGATGTAATGATTTTAGTGATATATGCCAAGGTAATAGAGTAAATGAAATTGTTTAGTGCCTCATCAAGCCTTATATAAGGGGATGTTCCGATTATTTAAGTTATGGCATGAATTGATCCTATTGAGATGTTATGAATAGTGAAATTCATCTTCTTGAGGTGCTAAGAATGACTCATAAGCAATCATAGGAAATAGTTGATTGATGAGGATTCCATGAGCAGTATCAAGGATGATATCAAGGAATCTGCTTCCAAAGAAGAAATCTCCCTGAATTAGGTTGAGTTGATCTGATGATTCAAATTAAGAGTGGCCAATGAAGAAACAAATCAGAAATGAATATGTAATAAATCAAAAGTGAATAACGAAGTCATATCCTAAGCGGAGACTCAAGCATAAGAAGTGGAATATGCTACTGAGAGTGTATGCATTTTGTTTGATGTAAAGTATCCAACTATGTAAGTGGATTTTAAATTCAAGGTGACACTATTGCTAATGTGAGGAGAATATAGGTCCATATTATATTTGGTGTAAATATATTTGGGAGATACAAGTTAAATATGAGGAATGTGATACCAACACATAAAGTGAAGAATTCAAATAAATTGAAATGTGTGGAGGAACTGATACGAATGAACAGACATTAGAATAAGTCGATGTGAGTTAAGAGGAAATTAAATGAATGGAGAAAATTATTTAAGAAAAGAAGTCAATTGGGAAACTGAAAATAACATGAGGCAATAGTACCTCATTGCGGAAGTAGTCACTTAAGGAATTGCAAGAATTAATTATGGACATAAGGAAAAATTTGAGTAATATCTGTTGGAGTTAATAATACCCCAATATCATTATGATATTGAAGATTAAAGTGATCCAAGTAAAATCAGATCAATTAGTGATGATGATCATGGATGAGATATATGTATTCCAACAATTAAGAAAAATATTTTGAATACTTGAGGAAACAAGTATATGCCAAGTTTAATTAGAGTGAATCTTAGCATGATCAATTAAATTATTGATGTGATAATATTTGAACATTGCACATTGGGAGACCCCCAAGAAAATAGTGGTGATGATAAAGTGAGTTTTTATATATAGAGGCAATTAAACCTCATGAGTTGATTATTGAATATATGAGTGAGAACTTACTGTAATAGTAATTGCTTTGCAAGCTTGGAGACCTTATAAATGTAGAAATTTTTTGGATATATGAATATAAAGGTCAGCAAAGATTGAGGTCATTATTGAGTTTGAAAGGAATGTACAAATTAGTGCTATACTGGTAAGGTAGTGTGTGATTTGATACATCAAACAAACAATTCTATAAAGGAATTGTACAAATTCAGATATAGAGGTTACCATATCTAGTGCAATGAAGAGTGCATAATGTTGAGTTGAATGTGGGGCAAAATGAAGTTTTATTAGTTGCATTGAAATATTAGGATCATTTTCATTTGAAAGAAGTGATAAAGCCTAAAAGCTAAGGATTTAGAATTGCGAATCCTATAGAAGAATTGAAAACGAATATGAACTTTTGAGTGGAATCGGAAGAATGATATTTGGTGATTAAAATAAGAAGTATGTGTACCTGATAAGGAAGATTGAGTAAAGAGATTCATAGAGAAGTTCAATAACAACCTAAGCTAGACATCCTAGTACGACTACGCTGAAATGGTATCTAGCTATTAAGGAGGTAGAAACAAGTGGCAGAGTGTTTGAATTACCAATAGTCTTGACTGTTAGAGACATGCTTAAGGCTTATATTTTTGAGTTCATAGGAATATGAGACTATTGTATAATTCAAATTGACTACAGCTATAGTGACATCATTAAAATACTTTATGAGGTGTTGTATGATGGTAAGGGGTTGTTCACCTTTACATTAAAAAGGAAGAGTGTCTCAAAATGAGCAAGGACTAGAATTGATTTGAGAAACTGGTGATAAGTGAAGTGAATCTATAATGGGAATTAGTGATTTAAGAAAGAGAAATGAGAAAGATGGATCAATACCGGACATAGAGAATATAGTGAAATGGACATAAGAGTTGAATGTATTAACACTGAAGAGAAGTGAATTATTGAAGTAGAGATGAAGTGTTTCTGTGAGTACCACTTTAGCAAGGTGTGTTCAGATTTAGAGAAAAGATATGTTAAGTTATTATGAATTGGTCTGTATGAAAATTATTATGAGTTAGTATTATTGATGAAAGATGTCTTAGACTCATAATATATGATATGTGAATAGGTTAAGAAATAATGATATGATCGACAGAGATAGATTGACAACGTATGAAGTAAAAGTTGGTGAGTAATCTAAAATATATCGATGAAATAGTCAAGATAGTGTGATGGCTAGATAAGTGCTTGAAGGACCTATTGAGTTTATCAACTGTGGTCATTTGGAAAAAGTATTGGATTGGTGAAGTATATGAGAAATGGAGAAGCATATGAGGAAATAATACCTCTACCTTAGTGATCCATCAGATGAGAATTTCGGGGACGAAATTTATTAAGGGGGAGAATTGTAACATCTCGTCCCCATATTAAGGGTTAGAACCCAGATTTTAATAATGAAGAGAATAGCAATGTGAGAGTTGGAAAAACTTGCATTTCATGCTCAGCAGAATTTCAGCATACATGCATGTGAATTTGATTCTTTGCACACATGAAAATAATTGTACATGCACTCATTGGCATTTCAGGTATATTGAATAGTAATGGGATAGAATGACGATTGTGATTATAGAAAATGATTACCACATATCTGACTTGGATTCTTCTTTGACATGGTAAGCCATTAACAGAGTTCCTTCTTTATCCTTTTATGCAAAATTTGACTTCTCCCTTTCTTTTGTGTCTTAAGGCATATTGGCATAGCATTCTAAGCAATAGTGGCGAAATTTATGCCACCTGTCAAGTTTCATTTTTATGAGTGCACTCCCCACACAGGATACTTGACGCGATAGCTACAACACTCCACGGTTCGATACGTATAGCACCTGGTATCCATCATTTACGATGGGACTACTGAGGTATCTAATCCATTTATCTAATTCAATTCTAATAATATGATTACAGTCTAATTAAACTTTAATTGTAATTATCCATGAATTATTTATAATTTATTATGTTTCTTCAATCTTAACATAACTGCTAACAGAAAGGAAATCGAAGAGCAGAGAAATGAATCTCTCTCTCCCTCCAGAATTCGAGCAAATTCCTAGCAACTGGTTTAATCCAACGATACAGAGTTAGTGGAATATTACTTGAAGAGGAAGGTACTGTGTCATCCTCTTCTTATTGATATAATCTCGATCTTGATGACGTCTACTCCTATAGGCCTTTTCAACTTATTCTCAGTAAGTTCTTTTCTTCTCCGGATTTGTCTATCTTTTCTCTTGATGTGGGATTTATGTGTTCTTTCTTTTTTAACTCGGTAGATACATTCTTGAACATGGTGCTTATGGAGTTCTACACAAACCCATTTGATCTTGATTTTGCATGCTTTGATCTAATGAAAGTATTTTTTTCGTTCTAGATTATTGGGTTATGACTAGGAAAAAAATAACTGTTTAATCAAAATTTCTTGAGTTACTTCATCGTATCAGTTGAGAATGGATTCTATTGCTTGAATGGGTAGTATATTCTTCCCATGAAATTATGAATTTATGTTAGTCTTTTTGCATGAATATTGTTTGTTAAAGTTTCCCACATAAACATACCTTTACCATACGAAATCGTGACTCCGGTCAATAATGCTTAAATTCTGATCAAATGGTAGAACCTTTAGAACTATACTATTCTACTTTGGATTTAGCCCAGCATTAAACATTACAATATTACATAGAAGATATTCTTTAGCTCTCAATTTCATGATATTAACTTAATGAGAAACTTGGTCTTGCTTATGTGCAATGTTCATACATCAAATTTAACACTTTTTATGGAAATAGTACTTAGATGCTTATGCCCTTGTGTAAGAATTTCCCAAGCTAGCAGGGAGATTTCTATGTTCAAATAAATGGTCTTTTCTAATAATTAGCTTTTGGTGAATAACTTAGACAATTTTGGGTTCATATATGGCGATACTTGGATTTTCTTTTCCCAGAGAAAGACAGGCATTAACATAGCCAAAGAAGGGTACTACCAGATATGCACTGAGTGTGAAGTGAAGTCTATCAATGAAGTTATTGGTTTTGTGCAGACATCGATATTCTATTATGGGGAGCCTCCTAACTGTTATAAAACTGATTGGATCTTAGAGGAGTTTCGTCTCAACCTTAATATAGTTTATGGCAGGGAAACAAACCACATCATTCAATAAAGGGTAAGTTATTTCCCCTTTTTAAGTGCTTGATAAATACATAGATTTTTTTTATTACTCACCAATGAAATGCAATATAATGTTTTAAATTGGTACTATAGTTTTCAAACCAACTTTAAGTGTAATACATAATTATGATTCACAATATAAAACACTTATGAAAGGGGAGCAAAACCATCCTTTTGCACTAAATTTCAAATTCATATTTTGAACATAAAAAGTGGGATTTCTGTTTAACAAATGAATGCTCCAACTTGCTGCTTTAGGCCGAAAGTTTTTTCGGAACATTTCCTTTTGCCAGTAAGCTTCTCACCATGTTCATAATTGTTCTATTTTTCTTTCCGATACTCAATTTTGTTGTGGTGAATAGGCAATTGTTAGTTCTTTTCTAATGCCTTTTTCACTACAAAAATCTTCAAACTCCTTTTAAAAGTACTCCCCACCACGATTAGTTTAGAGGGTTTTAATTTTTTTTTCCAACTTCTTTTCAACATGTGTTTTAAATCTTTTAAATGCGTTAAAAGCTTCTGATTTTTCCTGTAAAAAATAAATCTATGTTTTTCGAGTGAAATCATCAACGAAAGTAATTAAATACTTCTTACCCCCATTAGAGGATGGATTTATTAGTTCAAAAATGTTAGAATCAACGAGCTGTAACCTTTCCTTTGCACACCATGATTTGCCTTGTGGGAATGGAGAGTGATGTTGTTTGCTAATAACACACTCTTCAAAAACTTAAGAAGGAATTACAATTTGTGGGAGACCCGATACCATATTTTTCTGATGCGGAGTCTTTAGCCCATCAAAATTCAAGTGACTGCATCGAAAATGCCAAAGACATAAAGGATTTTTTTTTTCTAATCAAGAAGCAATATGGAGCCTTTTGAATCTTTAATGGAAATGACTTGTTTGAACTCATAGGAACAACAACAATAGAACCTCTTAAAGGATCATATATCTCACAAGTACCATTTTTCACAGTTATTTCATAACCCTTTGATTTGATGGAAGTATTTTTCGTTTTACATTCTTGGGTTATGATTAGGAAAAAAGGAATTGTTTAATCAAAATTTCTTGAGTTACTTCATCCTATCAGTTGAGAATGGATTCTATTGCTTGAATGAGTAGTATAGTCTTCCCATGAAATTATGGATTTATGTTAGTCTTTCTACAAGAATACTATTTGTTAAATTTTCCCACATAAACATAGCTTTACCATACGGAATTGTGACTCTAGTCAATAATGTCTGAATTCTTATTAGAAGGTAGAACCTTTAGACCTATACTATTCTACTTTGGATTTAGCCCAACATTAAACATTACAATATTGCATAAAAGATATGCTTCATCTCTCAATTTCATAATATTAACTTGATAATGGTTAAATTTATGGCATCTATAACATTCAATCTTAGAATTGTCAATCGATTGACTACATCTAATTTCATTATTATAACTTGAATTTTGTTGGCCATCATTTCTATTGCATCGGCCACCTCCATCTTTGTTACCTCAGCCTCTATATCCTTAACCTCCCCTTGCTCTTCCTTTAGCGCTATGGTCTGCTGACCGATCAACTGAAACCATTAGAGCTAGCTCCTCTCTTTCTTCCTGGTTCATCTTCCTCTCGTGAACCATTAAAAAAATCTGTAATTCATCAGGTGAAAGTTTATCAAATACCGTTAGATGCTTCAATAGAATAAACAACATAATTAAATTTTGGTGTCATGGATCGAAGAATCTTTTCCACTACAGTCACATGATTTGTCTTGTCACCATTAATATGAATTTGGTTCACGATCGCTATTATCTGAGAGAAATAATCAGTAACTAATTCCCTCAACTTCATACGAAGCAATTTAAAGTCTACACAAAGTGCTTGAAGCTGCTGCCTCTTTGCTCTTGTGATGCCTTGGTATTTTTTCTTCATGGGGTCCCATATGCTTTAATGTATATTTTCATAAAATAGTCTCCAAAATTTTATGGTCAATGGCTTGAAACAAGTAATTCTTTACTTTGAGATCCTTCAACTTCATCGGTTCAATCTTAACCCTATATTGATCTGACGCTACTGTGCCTTTTTCCGGTTCTGGTATTCCATCTGAAACAACCTACCAATATTCTTTCGATCTCAATAAATTTCCCATCAATATGCTCCAATGATCATAGCAACCATCGAAGCGAGGAATCACTAGTTGAACAAAATTGTCAGAGGCCATTCACACTTTTCAACGTAACCAAAAAGCTACTACTTTGAATCTAAACACTAGATCTAATACGACTGATAGAAAAAATAAAAGAACTTATCAAAAAAATAAATTGACAAAAGAGGATGTACTCGAAACTTTTCTGATGTATAATTCAAATATATAATAGCCTTAATATAGGCATTATATGAACCGAAATTAGCTAATAAAAAGGAAACCATTTCCACCAACTTGAAGGTGGCCAACTCCACTTTTACATGAATTCAACTGAACAAATACTCCTATGTCCTAAAGACCAGGTCAAATAAAATCTTCTTTCAACTCACCATTCAGAAATGTCGACTTTACATCTAATTGATAGATGAACCAAGAATTTGAGGCAGCTGTGGATAATACCAATCGAATAATATCCATCTTTGCAATCAGAGCGAACACCTTTTTTTAGTCACCTCCAAATTCTTATTTGTACCCTTTTACGACAAGTCATGCCTTATACTTGTCAACATTGCCATCTTTGTTCAACTTTGTTTTATAAACCCATTTAGCTCCAATGTGTTTTTACCCCTTTGGAATTTTTACCAACTCCTATATATTATTTTTATCTATGGACCTCATCTCTTCATCCATTGCATTTTGCCACTTTGAATCTGTTACAGCATCTTAAAATGTAAGAGGGTCACAATCTACAAATAAAACAAAATATGCAGTCAAATCATCATCAGATAAATTATCTCCACTTATATAATCTATCATCCAAGTAGGTCTTTTTCCTTCACGGGGCTGTATAATTTCTGCTGGATCAGTAACCACTGAAATTCCACCACCAGGTTCTAGTTGCTGGTTTGCATATAGAAGTTGCACTGGCTGGTCAGCAGTATCATCAATTTCATCAAAATTGATTGGTATAGGCTGGTTGCTTGTACCTTTTTCAGTTCAATTCCATTTATTTTCTTCATCAAAAACCACATCTCTACTGATTACAATCTTTTTAGTGATAGGATTGAATAACTTATATGCTTTGGAAACTTCACTTCTGCCAAGAAAAACACACTTTTAGGCCTTGTCATCCAAATTCGTCCTTTTCTCATCTGGTACATGTGCATATGCAATGCATCCGAAAATACGGAAGTGATCTATACCTAGTTTTCATCCACTCCATGCTTCTTCCAGTGTCATATTTTGAACAAAAAAATGGGACTTTTGTTTAACAAATGAATGCTCCAATTATTTGCTTCAGGTCAAAAGTTTTTTCGAAACAATTCCTTTTGCCAGCAAGCTTCTCACCAAGTTCAGAACTGTTCTATTTTTCTTTCCAATACTCCATTTTGTTATGGTGAATAGGCAGCTGTTAGTTCTTTTCTAATGCCTTGCTCACTACAAAAATCTTCAAACCCTTTCGAATAGTACTCCTTACTATGATCGGTTTGGAGAGTTTTGATTTTTTTTTACTCTTTTTCAACATGTGTTTTAAAGCTTTTAAATGCGTTAAAAGCTTCTGATTTTGCCTGCAAGAAATAAATCCATGTTTTCTAAGTGAAATCATCAATGAAAGTAATTAAATACTTCTCACCCCCATTAAAGGATGGATTTATCGGTCCACAAATGTCAGAATCAACGAGTTATAACCCTTCCTCTGCTTGCCATGATTTGCTTTATGGGAATGGAGAGCGATGTTGTTTTCTAACATCATACTCTTCACAAACTTGAGAAGGAATTACAATTTATGGAAGACCCGATACCATATTTTTTTGCTAGAGAGTCTTTAACCCACCGAAATTCAAGTGACTGTACTGAAAATGTCAAAGCCATGATGGATTTTTTGTTCTAGTTAAGAAGAAAGCCGAGCCCTTTGAATCTTCAATGGAAACAAACTGTTTGAACTTATAGGAACAATAGCAATGGCACCTATGAAAGGATCATATTTCTCACAATTACCGTTTTTCACAGTTATTTCGTAATTGAAAAAACCAAGAGTGTTAATCAATTCATAAACTTTCCATAAACTTCTTTGACACGAGAAAAATAAAACCAAGCAAAAATGAAATAATAAGAATACCATAATTTGGTAATGCAGTTCAACATACTCTACCTGCGTCTGTAGGGCCCTCACCTAGGTTAATAACTTTCACAGAAGTTCAATAGATTTACACAAGATCACCCTAAAGCAACACCGCTCAATCTTTGTAACTATCTCACAACCTCACTACCTGTGAAAGATTTTCACACCCGATAATACGGGTAACTCATGTGAACCTCGTTATAGGATTTTTGTAACTACTTTCACTCAAAATAATAATAAATAAAAATAATTCAAGTATTTAATTAACTGAGAATTGAACAATAAAATACTTGAGACAAAAGAAAAACTTCCCTATGGATTTATCTTCTCAAAATAATCTAGCTGAAACTCTTTACAATAGCTCACTATTTCTTCACAGAAAAACAAATCACAATGTTTCTTCAATTAATAGCTAATACCTACATCACTTAAGATGATATTCATTGTTTCATAAACACACACTTTTTGCCATGGTTTTTGAATACACGAAATTTGTTATCCCCTGGAATTTTTTTATGAATAAGCATGATTAAATTAATTTAGGGTTTTGCTAGATTAAATAATGTTGGAGTTAAGTAGCATGTTAATGTGAGTAAGATATTATGTTATAGGTTAAGGGAAATCTTAGAATGATAAAACTTCATGGGGGGCATTGTTGGAACATCAATTAAGTTATAAAGTCTTAAAGCATTAAAGGAAGGGTAAAATAGGAAGAAGGAATTGTAAGCTTGTGTTTTAGAAGAAAAAAACGTTGGTGAAGAAGAAGAGAAGACGAAAAGTAAGAAAGAAGGGAGAGAGTGTCGATAATAAAGAGAAAAGGAAGAGTTGAGCTAGGTTTTAATTGTTCTAAGCCTTCAAGAGAGATTTTGAGAGTTATCAAGGAGGGGAAAAGAAAGAGGAAGATTAGAGCTTTCATTAGAGTCAAGAAATTCATTAATTGGTGAAGATTCAGGGTAAGTTTGTGTGAAATATTTTGGAGTCTTAGAAGGGTTTGGGTTCTAAGAGTGTAGAAAATGCATGGGTTTAAGTATTGTAGGATCAATTCATGCATGGGTTTCTTTGAGTATTCCGATTGGAGTTCTTTTGAATGAGGTTTTTGTTAATATTGAAGGGAGGCAAGAGGAGCAAGAGGAGAGACATCTTTCAATAAGCTTTCAAGCAAAGAAACTCAAGGTAGGTTACTTTTTATAGTTGAATAATAAGCCATCAATGCATTTTTTTCAAGAAAATGGAAATAAATGGTTTCAACTACTTCAAAAATGTGTATTTATTTCTCTTTGAATGTTTTGAGAAGGAGCTGCATATTTTGCATATAAATTTTGTTTGACATATAAAGATAATTTTTGAAAAGATATCAAGGTTAAGAAACCAAGTTCCCGAAATATGCCTTTTGGGCAATATGTTTGACAGTTATGAAAATACATGTTATGTGGGTTTGTGGTGGTCCCCTAAGTTAACTCAAGTACACTTTGACAAAAAAGCTTCTCCTGCCTGCCTGCTAGTGGCCTGGAGCTCCTTCAAGGACTCGCATAAATTTACGACTACATAAGATTGAGGGGTACATAAGGCCAAGCTTGTCACCATAGGGAGCGCCAGTTCTGTTTGTTAATAAGAAGGATAGAAGGTAGCACATATGCATTGATTATCGGAGACTCAACAAGGTGACTATTAAAAACAAGTATCCTCTACCTTGTATTGATGATCTGTTTTTCCCAGCTGTAGGGAGCAAGGGTCTTCTCCAAGATTGATCTCAGGTCAGGCTATCATCATCTCAGAATCAAGGAGTCTGATGTAAACAAGATAGCCTTCAGAACATAGTATGGGCATTATGAATTTTTAATTATGCCTTTCGATCTTATGAATAAGGTCTTCAAAGAATATCTGGATCAATTTGTTATAATGTTTATCGATGACGTTTTGGTGTATTCCAAGAGTGAAGGGGAACATGAGGAGCATCTTAGGATTGTATTGCAGACACTGAGGGAAAGGGAGCTTTATGCTAAGTTCAAAAAGTGTGAGTTTTGGCTTCATGAGGTAGTATTCCTTAGACATGTGATTGATGGGGTACATATTGATTTGAGGAAGGTTGAAGCTATAGTGAATTGATATGCACCCAAGACAGTGTTAGAGGTGAGGAGTTTTCTAGGTCTAGCAAGTTATTATAGAAGATTTGTTGAAGGATTTTCTATGATAGCTGCACCGATGACCCAGTTATTGAGGAAGAATCACAAATTTATCTAGAGTGAGGAATGTAAAAAAAGCTTTGAGGACCTCAAGCGCAGATTGACAAGTGCTTCAATTTTGACTTTGCCTATGGGAGATGAGGGTTATACATTGTACAATGATGCTTCAAGAAAGGGTTTGGGTTATGTATTGATGCAAGGAGACAAGGTAATAGCATATGCCTCGCGGTAGCTAAAGCCTTATGAGTTAAATTATCCGACCCATGATTTGGAATTGGCAGTAGTGATTTTTGCCTTGAAAATTTGGATATAGTATTTATATGGGTTTTAGACGAGGATCTTTACTGATCATAAAAATCTAAAGTACTTACTAAGTCAAAAAGAGCTGAATTTGAGACAGAGAAGGTGGATTGAATTGCTTAAGGATTATGATTTGATGATAAGAGTACCATCCAGGAAAGGCGAATGTGGTAGCGAATGCCTTGTGTAAGAAATCATCGATAGCCCATTTTCAGATAGTTTATCTACCATTATTGGAAGAGATGGCTAAGCTTAGAATAAGTTTGAAATAGGAGGAACCTGATTGTATAGTTGCTACTTTCATAGTGAGACCGATACTCAGAGAGAAGGTTAGGGAGTGCTCAGGATGCAGAATTGAGGAAATTCTGAGAAGAAATTTAGAATGACAAGAAGTCTAAAGTGACAGTGAGGGATGATGGACTTATGGTTGTAGGAAACTGACTTTGTATCCCGAATGTCAAACAAGTAAAGAATGAAATACTGGATGAGGCACACAATGCGCCTTATGCCATGAACCCAGGTAACACTAGGATGCATAGAGATCTGAGAGAGCATTTCTGGTGGAAAGGTATGAAGAGGGATATAGCAAGGTATGTAAGTAAGTGTTTAGTGTGTCAGCAAGTCAAAGCTGAACACCAGGCACCTTTAGGCAAGTTAAGGTCATTATCCATTCCTGAGTGGAAATGCAAAGAGTAACTATGGATTTTCTGATGGGTTTGCCCAAGACCAGTAGGAAGCATGATGCCATATGGGTCATTATTGATCGATTCACGAGGTCAGCCCATTTTTTGTCAATTAAACAAACCGATTCTCTGCAAGTACTAGCAAAGAAGTATATCAATGAGATAGTGAGATTGCATAGGATTCCAGACTCTATAGTTTCTAACAGAGATCCTCGGTTTACATTGAGATTCTAGGGAAGCTTACAAGAGGCTCTAGGGACCAAGTTAAAATTTAGCATAGCTTTTCACCCCCAAATAGATGGGCAATCTGAAAGGACCATTTGAACACTTGATGGAATGCTTAAGGCATATATGATGGATTTTAAAGGAGCCTGGGATGAACATTTTCCACTGGTCGAATTTGTTTGCAATAATTCGTACCGTTCGAGCATTCAAATGGCTCCTTATGAGGCACTGTATGGGAGGAGATGTAGAACTCCTATAAGTTGGGATGAAGAAAGAGAAAGAAAACTAATAGGACTAGAGTTAATTCAGATGACAGTTGACAAGGTCAAGTTAGTTAAACAAAGGCTTAAAGCGGCTCAGGATAGAATGAAAAGTTACATTGATGCACACCGAAAAGAGATGGAGTATGAAGTCGATGAAAAAGTCTTCTGTAAGAAGACTCTTTGGAAAGGGGTCATGAGGTTTGGCAAGAAGGGCAAGTTGAGTCCGAGATATGTGGGTCCCTACGAAATTCTTTAGAGGATTGGACCGCTAGCTTATAGGTTGACGTTGCCACCGGAATTTTCACGGATCCATGATGTCTTTCATGTGTCCATTTTTAGGAGATATAGATCGGATCCCTCTCACATTATTCAAACCACTGAGGTTTAGTTAAGAGCTGATCTGAGTTGTGAGGAGATTCCAGTGGAGATCTTGGACACTAGGGAAAAAGTCCTCAAGAACAAGAAGGTTCAATTAGTAAAAGTCTTGTGGAGAAACCATTTTGTAGAAGAGGCCACATGGGAGCCTTTAGAAGCCATGAGGGAGAAGTATCGACAACTCTTCAGTGACTCAGGTAATAATTTCGAGGATGAAATTCTCTTATGAGGGGGAGAAATGTTGGCCTCTGGAATTTTTTCAAGAATAAGCATGATTAAATTAATTTGGGGTTTTGTTAGATTAAATTGTGTTGGAGTTAAGTAGCATGTTAATGTGAGTAAGATATTATGTATAAGACCTCATAAGGGGCATTGTTAGAACATCAATTATGTTATAAAGTCTTAAAGCATTGAAGGAAGGGCAAAATGGGAAGAAGGAATTGTAGGCTTATGTTTTAGAAGACAAAAACATTGGTGAAGAAGAA
>JAOQMP010000659.1:0-13927 GCA_027563575.1 Erythroxylum pedicellare
CTCCCGTTTTACTTTATATGGTGATTAACACACAAGATCTCATCTTGGTGTTAAGACTTGATGGGTAGCTAGTCTATAAAACTACTGGCACCAATTTAATCACCAAGTCTCCTTAAAACATCTAAAAGTGATGATATCACTATAAACTCTTTATTTGAGTGAATGTTCCCTTATACAAGTTTCAATTAATAATTTCAACATGCCGACACTGGATTAATACTCTATAAAAATCCATTCTAAGCATATAATGAAACGCATATTATTGGGCCTTCGTTTTTGGAGCCTAACTATCGTTTCTCATACCAAAAGATATTGACCCGGGTCTTGTGACGAATCCCGAGGTGACCATTCTGGGTGATCGCATAAGGGTGGTGAGAATGAAAAGTAGAAAGCATTGTATTTATAAGAAATCCTAGCGTGGTAGCAAAGGAGAGTTCGCCACGGCGAACTTATGGAGTTGTCTTCATAGACCCTTCGGGAAAAGTTCGTCGTGATGAACTTTTGGCTTTACCGTGGCAAACTCTCGAGGTTCAGTAAGAGAACCCTTCATGAGAGTTTCGCCGTGGTAAGATTCGGGCCTTACTGCGGTAAAGTCATAAAATTCAATCTATAAATGCCCTTTTGAGAGGATCGACTTCGCCGCGATGAAGCCTTCAATTCCAACCCCGAAAACAACACCAACTCAAAAACTTTAAAACACATTCAAACACCAATACCAATATTCTAAACATACAAACATTCAATTCTAACCATCTAACTTAACCACAAGACAAATATAGGCATAATCAAAAGAATCTTCAATTCTTCATTTCGTTAATAAATCCAAAAGAGTTCATACATATCAAGGTTTAAAACAAAATACAAAAGGATGCTCAATATTGATATGCCTATAAAGCTATCCAAAATAGTTACTAACTTAGTACAAAAGTCTCCAACTATCTTGGAGTTTTCGATGCCTTGCAAGGATCGCTAACCTTCTCGCTCTGCACTTGAGGAGTGAATAGTGGGGTGAACTACATAGCTCAGTGGCTAATATATTTATAGTCATTGGTAATAAGCCACACATTCAAGCATATGTACATATATATCCAACAATTTATTACTCAAGAATTTAAACTTACAGCTCGTAGTTAACAAGATGTCTTTACCTAGAACATATCACTTAATTATTCATCACAACATAACACTCAATTATGCATTATGTTTAACAAATCAATGATGAAATGCACAACAAATGGCTCGAGAGTTCCATGGAACGAAATGGATAAACTGAAGTTTATACCGTTAACAAAACGAATCCGATTTCTCAAGATCTTATGGCCCCAAGCGGGAGTTGGGAGAAGGCTCTAGGTCAACGTGCATGTGGTTAACAAAATGTTCCTCTCTTGCCCAAACACAATCAAATTTCAATGCTCAACTCATTTTACACATACTTTTCATGCTCATCATGCTTTTTCCTCTTTTTATTTATACAAAATGCCATGAAATTTTTGAAAGCATAACGTGATCATAATCCCAATGCATTTTCAACAGTTGCCATAATTCAAAACAAGCAATTTAACACACAACATATAAGCACGACAATTTGCCCATATTATACATCAACTGTAAATATATTACCCCCCTAATTTTGCTTGACAATCCAAGTTCAATGTTGTCTTTCTTCTCACTCTTGGGTAAGGTTTTCTTGATTTACTAAACACAAAAATTTTCCATTCAATCCAAATTCAAATGAAAATTCATAAAACTTTAATAATCAAAACATGCTAAAATTGAACTATAATCCTTTTTCAAAATTCAGATTTTCAGGTCAATTTTTCCATGATTGTTATGATCAGGTAAATGAAGACATTTGAGAAAATTTCTCCTATAAACATGTTCCCCATTGTCTTAAGTTTCTAATGATATCAAAATTATTCAATTGGGTTCAGAAATATGAAAGTTATACTCCAAACATGTTGGGATTGTCCTTATGTTGAAACAATATTATGTGCTCAACTTCCATCCAAATTTTGATGTTCTTAGATACTTAATTAAAACGTGATTTCTTCAGAAAATTTGTAGCCCTATGTCTCTAGTTTACTCTAAATTAAAAATCACTCAATGTTGATAACTACACAAAAAGTTCTGCTTAAAATACCAAAGTATATTTGGTGCAGGAAAGTGGACTTCGCCGCGGCGAACTTTCACAGAAACCTACTGTGATAACAGGTTTTGCTACATTTTTCATCTTTTTACTTCCCACGTTTCACATATAACCCATCTTTTTCTCATCCCAGCCTTCTTATACCACAATATCACATTACTCTATGTTTTCCCTAACTCAAAACCCACAAAATCATAAATGGGTTCATCTTCTTCACTTTATTTTTAACCAAACCCTAGCCTCTATCTAATCCCTTTGTTTTTCAACCAAAGCAAGAAGAAAAGATAACTTACCTTAAACTTAGCCCAAAGCTTGTTCCTTGTTCTTCCTTCCTAGCCTCACACGTTCTCTTCTTCCTTCTTTCTTTCTTCTCTTCTCTTCTCTCTTCTACGAGATTCTCTCTTCTTCTTCTAATTCAAGACTACACTTTAGTCTAATCTCCCAAATTTTCCCTTCATATATTTAGTCTTTCCAAAATAACCCTCCCTCATTTAATCCAAGTCTACTTACCTTAGGTCATAAATCTGGACTCAATTATATAAAAAAACTAAACAAATAAATAAACAAACAAGTCATAAATAACAAATTAACAAATAAATCAATAAAAATTAATAAAAAAATTTCGGGGTCCAACAACTCTCCCCCTAAAAGAATTTCGTCATCGAAATTCTTACTTGAGTCATTGAAGAGGTGTGGATACTTTTCCTTTATGGTCTCAAAGGACTCCCACGTAGCCTCTTCCGTAGAATGGTTCCTCCATAAAACTTTAACCAGTTTCATTGTCTTGTTTCTCAAAACTTTTTCCTTCGAGTCCAAAATCTCTACTGGTTGTTCTTCATAAGTCAAATCCTCTCTTAGTTGAACCTTCGAAGGTTGAACTATGTGCGAAGGATCAGATTGATACTTTCTCAACATCGATAAATGGAATACATTGTGAATCTTAGACAATTCCAATGGCAAAGCTAACTTATAGGATAAAGGTCCAATCTTCTCAGTGATCTTAAAATGGCCTATGTATCTTGGACTAAGTTTACCCTTCTTACCAAATCTCAAGACTCCCTTCCATGGAGAAGCTCTAAGAAACACTTTATCTCCAACTTCAAATTCCATCTCTTTTCTATGTGCATCCATATAGCTCTTCATTCTATCTTGAGCTGCTTTGAGTCTCTGTTTCACCAATTTAATCTTATCAACTGTAACTTGTACCAACTCGGGTCCTACAAGTCTCCTTTCACCTTCCTCATCCCAACAAATGGGAGTTTTGCACCTCCTCCTATACAAAGTTTCATAAGGTGCCATTTGATTTCTGAGTGATAGGAATTATTATAAGCAAACTCAATTAAAGGCAAACGATCATCCCATGAGCCTTTGAAATCTATAACACAAGCTCTCAACATTGACTCCAAGTCCATATTGTTCTCTTCAATTGTCCATCAGTCTGTGGATGGAAAGCTGTACTAAAGTGTAACTTAGTTCCTAAGGTCTCTTGTAAGCTTTCCCAGAATCTGGAGGTGAAACTGGACCTCTATCCAAAACTATGGAACTTGGAATTCCATAAAGCCTGATTATTTCATCTACATATTTGTTGGCCAAAGCATTCAAAGAATCTGTCTACTTAATTGGCAAGAAATGTGCTGACTTGGTTAGCTTATCGATAATCACCCATATTGCATCATGTCTCCTATTGGTTCTTGGCACCCCCATCAAGAAATCCATCGTAATCTTTTCCCACTTCCATTCCGAAATAGGCAAAGGTTTAAGCTTGCCTGAAATTGCCTGGTGTTTAGCCTTGACTTGCTGACACACTGAGCATCTTTTAGTATACTCTGCAACATCCTTCTTCATTCCTTTCCACTAAAAGTGCTCGTTCAAAACTCTATACATTCTCGTACTCCCTTGGTGCATTACATAGGGAGCATTGTGTACCTCATCAAATATCTCATCTTTCAACTCTAATATGTTTAGGACACAAAATCTGTTACCTACCATTAGTAGTCCATCTTCTTTTATCTCTATTTCTGAAGGTTTACCATTTTTAATCTCCTCTCTGAGTCTGCTCAATTGCTCATCTTATTCTTGTAATTCCTTAATCTTTTCATTCAACACTGGCCTTACTCTAAAGTTAGCTAATATATACCCAAATTTGTCTTGCTTCAATGTCACTCTAAGATTAGCTAATTCCTTAAACAAAGGAAAATACACTGTCTCCACATATGCCATAGTAGATTTCCTACTCAATGCATCCGCTACTACATTAGCTTTTCCTGGGTGATAATCTATCATCAAATCATAATCTTTCAATTATTCCAACTACCTTCTTTGTCTTAAATTCAACTTCTTTTAGCTCATCAGATACTTAAGACTCTGATGGTCTGTAAACACCCTGGTAGTGGCTCCATACAATTAATGTCTCCATATCTTCAATGCAAAAATTATAGCAGCTAACTCTAATTCATGCATAGGATAATTCATCTCATAAGGCTTTAATTGTTTAAAAGCATAAGCAACTACTTTATCTCCTTGCATCACCACACATCCCAATCCCTTCCTTGAGGCATCACTATAAACTGTATATCCATCATTATTCGAAGGCAAAGTCAAAATCGGTGCAGTTGTAAGCCTATTCTTCAATTCCTCAAAACTATTCTGGCACTCCTAGGTCCACACAAACTTCTAATTCTTCCTTGTCAATTTGGTAAGTGGAATTGTTATTAAAGAAAAGCCCTCCATAAACCTTCTATAATACCCGGCTAAACCAAATAAACTTCTCACTTCAGCTACATTCTTAGGTGCTTCGCATTTCACAACCACTTCTATCTTCTTGAGATTTACATGTACTCCTCGCTCTGAAATCAAGTGTCCAAGCAATGCCACTTCCTTTAGCCAAAATTCACATTTGTAAAATTTTGCATAAAACTCGTTCCTTCCTCAGTGTTTCCAAAGCAATTCTTAAATGTTCTTCATGCTCCTTATCACTCTTGGAAACCAATATATCATCAATAAAGATAATGATAAATTGGTCTAAGAAAGACTTAAAGACTCTATTGATCAAGTCCATAAAAGATGCAGGGGCATTTATCAATCCGAAGGGCATAACTAAGAACTCAAAATGCCTATATCGTGTTCTAAAAGCAGTCTTTGACACATCAAACTCCTTTATCCTCAACTGGTGATAACCCGATCTCAAGTCTATCTTTGAGAAGACTTTTTTCCCTTACAATTGATCAAACAAATCATCTATGTGTGGAAGAAGATATCTGTTCTTAATGGTGACGTGGTTAAGCTTCCTATGATATACACACATTCTTAATGATCTATCTTTCTTCTTCATAAAAAGGACGGGAGCTCCCCAGGGCGAAGAGCTTGACCTATTATAACCTTTCTCCAATAACTCTTCCAATTGTTCCTTAATCTCCTTCAATTCTGCCGGAGCCATTTAATAAGGCGGAATCAAGATCGGTGCAGTACTTGGAAGAAGTTCAATGGGAAACTCAATTTCCCTTGGTGGAGGTAGTCCTAGCAATTCCTCTTGAAAGATATCCAGAAATTTCATAACCATGGGAATTTCTTCTAACTTCCCTCCATCTGCCTTCGTGGCTACCACATATGCCAAAAATGCTTCACACCCTTTCCTCATCATTTTCTCTGCTAATAGAGCCAAAATAACTCTAGGCGGGCTTGACTTTCTATCTCCCACAAACATCACCTTTCTCTCGTCATCCAACTCAAACTCTACTATCTTCTGTTTGCAATCCAAATTAGCATTATACTTATTTAACGTGTCCATGCCCAAAATCACATCTAATCCTCCCATTTTCAACGACATTAGATTCATCACTAATCGTTCCCATCCAATACATATCTCGTAGTCTTTATAAACTTGACTAATCACAATGTATTGACCGATTGGAGTACAAACCATCAAAGGAGTATCCAATGGGCTCAGTTCTCTACCATGCACAGTTCCACTTGATGAAACAAACGTATGGGTAGAACCCAGATCAATCAAAACAACAATATCATCATCAAATAATTTCATCATACCGGTCACAACTTCTAGAGCTATCTCTGCATCCTCCCGTATCATTGAAAACAACCTAGCTAGTGCTTGCCCTAGTCTCCTTGGAAGACTCACCCTCTTAGCTGTATTAGAACTATTTACTTCCATTGCATTCTTGTGTTCCACAGCCACAACTCTCTTTAAAGCTTGCATTTGAGTTTTCTCCTATCTTGCATGTCGAGGGCACTCTCTAGCCATATGCCTTTTTTCCCCACAGTTAAAGCAAGCTCCTTTCAATCGATAGCACTCCCTTTTATGGAATTTCCTGCAGCGATCACATTTGGGGATGGACAACTTATCTCCCTCTCCCCTTCTACTGCCTCCAATCGTTGAGGCCTGCTGAGAAATAGTTCTCATCTATCTCAATCTACTTGCACCACTGCTCCTTTCCTTAGACTACATAGGGAAGGTCCTGGCACTCCTATCAGAAATAGGAGTACCACCACCCCTATTAAATCGGTCTCTCCCATTTCTCTTTTTGTTCACGACGCTCTTTATGTTCTCAATATTTTTAACCTTGAGTGTCGCTTCAACCAGCTGTTGAAAATCACAAAAATTCTATACCACCACCTTCTCTCTGATAGCTAGATGCAACCTTGATTCAAACCTATAGCACTTAGCCGACTCACTCATCATCATCTCTGCTGCATACTAGGATAGCTGTGTAAATCGGCACTCATACTCACTCACTATCATTTCCCTCTAGGTGAGACTCAGAAACTCTCTTTGCTTCTGCTGAATATACACCTAAAATACGTATTTCTTCTTATAAGCAGCTAAGAAGTCCTTTTATATTAACACTGGCGGTCTCATCTGGCTCTTTGGTACACTCTCCCACTAATGCAGAGCATCTCCCTGAAGCAAACTAGCAGCATATTCAACTTTCTCATCATCTTCATAATCCATATGATCCAGTATCCACTCGGGCTTTCTCAACTAAGTCTCAGCTTCTTCTGGATCTGTTGTCCCATAGAAATCCATTGCCCTATACTTCCTAAGCTTATCAAACTACTTTCCCTTCTTAGCTGGGGTCGGAGTAGAAGATTGTGGCATCTGACCCATAGCCTGAACAAATGACTGAGTGAAGGCCTGGAATATTCTCAGATCCAATGGAGGCACTTTCTTCAGTGAAACTGACGAGTCACATGTCGGTGATAAAAAGGCCCATTACCAAGCCCTATAGAAGCCTCAGCATTTCATAGGGCTGCTGACTCATCAGTACTCTCCTATCTTGTCGGAGAGTCAGGTGTAACTGATCCTTGCAGAACTCCTCATATCCTTCTACGAGATGGCATCTAACTCCTTCAATGAAAACACTAACGATTAACTTCTAATTCATTTTAATCTTAATTCTTACATATATGCATGATATGTATGTCACATAATGCAATCAATCAATTCACAATACAACAAGTAATCATATAGCATAACAATTCATACTACTATGCATTCTAAGCTTAGGAAAAACCTAAGCTCTAATACCAAAAGATGTTGGGCCCCTATTTTTGGAGCCTAACTATCGTTTTGGATACCAAAAGATATTTGACCTGGGTTTTATGATAAGTCTCGAGGTGACCATTTGGGGCGGTTGCATAAGGGTGGTGCTAATGAAAAGTAGAAAGCATTGCATTTATAAGAAATCCTAGCGTGGAAGAAAAGAAGAGTTCGCTGCGATGAACTCATGGAGTTATCTCCATGGACCCTTCAAAAAAAGTTCTCCACGGTGAACGCCCGAGGTTCAGCAGGAGAACCCTTTAGGAGAGTTTTGCCGTGGTGAGAGTCAGGCCTTGCTGTGGCGAAGTCACAAAATTCAGTCTATAAACGCCCTTCTGAGTGATTCAACTTTGCCATGGCAAAGCCTTCAATTCCAACCCCGAAAACAACACCAACTCAAAACTTTAAAACATATTTAGCCACCAATACCAATATTCTAAACATATATACATTCAATTCTAACCATCCAACTTAACCACAAGACAAATATAGGCATACCCAAAAGAATCTTCAATTCTTCATTTCATTAATAAATCCAAAAGAGTTCATACATATCAAAGTTTAAAAAAAATACAAAAGGATGCTCAATGTTGATATGCCTATAAAGCTATCCAAAATAGTTGCTAACTTAGTACAAAAGTCTCCAACTATCTTGGAGTTTCCGATGCCTTGTAAGGATCGCTAACCTTCTCGTTCTGCACCTGAGGAGTGAATAGTGGGGTGAGCTACACAGCTTAGTGGCTAATATATTTATAGTCACTGGTAATGAGCCACACATTCAAGCATATGTACATATATATCCAGCAATTTATTAGTCAACAATTCAAACTCACAGCTCATAATTAACAAGATGTCTTTACCTAGAACATATCACTTTATTATTCATCATAACATAACACTCAATTATGCATCATGCTTAACAAATCAATGATGAAATGCACAACAAATGGCTTGAGAGTTCCGTGAAACAAAACAGATAAATCGAAGTTTATATCGTGAACAAAACAAGTACGATTTCTCAGGATCTCGTGGCCTTAAGCGGGTAGTTGGGAGAAGGCTATAGATCAACATGCAAGTGGCTAAAAAAATGTTCCTCTTTTGCCCAAACACAATCAAATTTCAATGCTCAACTCATTTTACACATACTTTTCATGCTCATCATGCTTTTTCCTTTTTTTATTTATACAAAATGCCATGACATTTTTCAAGGCATAACGTGATCATAATCCCAATGCATTTTCAACAATTTCCATAATTCAAAACAAGCAATTTAACACACAACATACAAGCAAGACAATTTGCCCATATTACACAGCAACTATAAATATATTACCCACCTAATTTTGCTTGACAATCCAAGTTCAATATCGTCTTTCCTCTAGTGCTTTTTTATTGATTTCCTAAACACAAAAATGTTCCATACAATCCAAATTCAAATGAAAATTCATAAAACTTTAATAATCAAAACATGTTAAAATTGAATTATAACCCCTTTTTAGAATTCAGACTTTCGGGTCAATTTTTTCATGATCTTTATGATCAAGTAAATTAAGACATTTGGGAACAATTTCTTCTAGAAGCACGTTTCCCATTGTCTTAAGTTTCTAATGACACCAAAATCATTCAATTGGGTTCAAAAATATGAAAGTTATACTCCAAACATGTTGGGACTATCCTTATGTTGAAACAATATGATGTACTCAACTTCCATCCAAATTTTGATGTTCTTAGATACTGAATTAAAATGTGATTGCTTTAGACAATTTGTAGACTTATGTATCTAGTTTACTCTAAATAAAAAATCACTCCATTTAGATAACTACACAAAAAGTTATACTTGAATACCAAAGCATGTTTGGTGTAGGAAAGTTGATTTTGTCGGGGTGAAATCCAGAAGTTTGCCGCGGCGAACTTTCATAGAAACCTGCTCTAAGAACAGGCTTTACTACATTTTTCATCTTTTTACTTTCCACATTTCACATATAACCCATCTTTCTCTCATCCCAACCTTCTTATACCATAATATCACATTACTCTATGTTTTCCTTAACTCAAAACCCACAAAATCACAAATGGGTTCATCTTCTTAACTTTATTTCCAACACAAACCCTAGCCACTATCTAATCCCTTTGTTTTTCAAGCAAAGCAAGAAGGAAAGATAACTTACCTTAAACTTAGCCCAAAGCTTGTTCCTTCTTCTTCCTTCCTAGCTTCACACGTTCTCTTCTTCTTTCTTTCTTTCTTCTTTTCAGTTTTTCTTCTCTTCTCTTGTCTTTTTTACGACATTCTCTCTTCTTTTTCTAATTAAAGACTACACTTTAGCCTAATCTCCCAATTTTTCCCTTCATGTATGTAGTCTTTCCAAAATAACCCTCCTTCATTTAATCCTAGTCTACTTACCTTAGGCTATAAATCTAATACCCTAACTATACTCTAATTTAATTCATCAATGGACTCAATTATATAAAAAAACTAAACAAATAAATAAAATAACAAGTCATAAATAAAAAATTAAAAAATTAATAAAAAATTCATGGTCCAACACATATGAGTTTACCACTCATTAAGATTGTGGTCCGTAATAAGCGAATGCTTAAGTTATATGTTTTAAGATTAAAGTAACGGACCACTTTATTCTTTAAAACATACTTGATTACAGATTTATTTAATAGTGCCATTATCGATAAAACCAAAATCTTTTGTTTCATTAATAATAAATATTTTCATTATAAAACTGTAACTGGAAGAAAATTAAATTACATGTAAATACACTTGCTTTCCAGGGCACTATATTTACATAACTCCAACAGTGGATAGCGGGTGCTATGGATATCTGAAGATATCAAATTATGGATACGCAAAGGTATTAAGCTACAGATGCCCAAAGGTATCGAACTGTGAATACCTGAAGGTATCGAACTATAGCAGCTACATTGTAACTCTATAGGCATGCCTATCTATCCATCACCAAGATAATGAAGCAGGCACTGTAACATTTCCTTTTAATAATTTAACAATTTCATGATTAGTATATTGAGAAGTCATATGATATACATTTCAGGTCATAAAGTATGTATTCGTGTTCATGCATGCAATTCATAATTCACCACCATTTGAAGGGTATCAAAATCACACCTGTATAATCATACCATACACATATGAGTAATGAATATGCATACAAATCATTTACGTACATGTAAATTTTCTTTAGTATGCATTATGCTCAATATTATATTCCAATGTTTAGTCACCCAAGTCACATATGGTAAGTCTTATTTCATTTATTTCTAGGTGTTTCAAAAGTTTCATACACATTCATAAAGGTTCGGATAAGATGTAGTAAAAATCATAAGCGAAGACAATGTCATGGTCATGAAAAACACTATTTCCATGCATACCACTATTTGTTCCTTAATATGCATATAGAAAATGCTAGAAATGGGTTTTAGGCTCTTCTAAAAACTTTTATCTCTATGTCTTTAGTTTCTGTAGCACTAACATTCAGATCATTTAGTGTAACATCCTGTCACTTGAATTAAGATTAAAATGGTGTTTATTAGAGATTAATGGAAAATTTGGAAGCATAATTCATGCTCATGCATAATTGTATATTCACACATATGTCAATATTTATTTTGATACCTTAAAAAAATTATACATGCATTCATTGACATTTTTCGGGTATAATTAATTGTTAAAATTTTAATTAAAATGTGAATTGTGAATTATTGGGGATGAAAATTTATTTGGAGAGTCATGTTATTATTTCAAAATTTTTGGTGAATTTCTAAAAATTTGGGGTATTTTTGAACTAGGTTGTGGACCATTTATACAGTGACACGTGGCTATATATATATAAATATTGCTAATTCGTATTGTGGCAAATGGTTCACTTGTATTGTGTCCCGTGGCAGACATGTTTGTGTGACCAGTGTAAGAAATGCGAAGCACACACGTAATGAAATGTTTAGTAAGACTGGGTTATTGTACTTTGTTGTTTTTCACTAGAATCACCAAACACTACTCTGATTATTCAACACCGTATAACAAAGTTTTATTCTATCTATGTGCAATTGATTTACTTTTACTGCTAAGAAGTAAAGTTGAAGTAAGCAAGTAGCTTTTACGGTGTAAATATGTACATGCATGCATGAGTTTATGAAGTGTGATTTTGGTGTTGAATAACTTGTATGATGGATTTGTGAAATAGGAATCGTCCAGAAAATTATGAAATAGTTTATGTTGTTATATTGAAATTGATGATGCAAAAATGTAGAAAATTAGAGTAAAATGAAAATGATATAGAAGTCTATGAAAATCGATGAATATACATATACTCTGTTCGAGTTATAAGGTTGTTGCACTGTTCATGTATGATTATGTGAAGAGGTAATGAAAATGACTAAAATGAGTTTAATGATATGAATGGAAGATTTATTGAAGTCATGGTATGAAGTAGATAAGATGATAAGTTTTAGATGGAATGAAAGTGGATAAAAACATATACTTTGTTGTGTTGGTGAAATACATATATGGCTTAGGCTTCACTGTATGTGTGCGTAATTCTCATAGGAGTTGCAAAGATGATAAGGAATGAGGGGTAGGTGAGATTCTAATATAGAAAGTTGTTATATGAAGTGCAGGTGTAGTTGTTAGTGAAAAGTAATGCATCTGTTGAAAGCTAGAAAAGTGCAGAGAAGTTCATGAACATACTCTGTTTTTATTATATATATGTGTAAATGTTTGGGAAATGTTGGGGATGGATTTATGTGAGGTTAAAGTTAAAGAAAACATAGAGCATAATGAGGTGTTGTGTTTTAAGGAGTAAGATGATCAAAAACATGGATTGAGGAGGGAAGGAAAAAGAAATGGAAAAGTACAGAAGGTTTACAAAAAAAAACGCAGTAGAGAGAGAGAGGAAATATATGAAACTTTAGATTTTAATGTTTGAAGTATAACTTTGAGTCTAACTTGTTTAAAGGTTTTACTAGATATGGAAATATAGAATGGATAGTTTAGAAGTGAGAAGATTAAAAAAAAAAGGAAGAAAGAAAGAAGAAGAGGAGAAGTGCAGTTCGGTGAAGAAGATGAAGGCTTGAGTTTTAGAGAGAGAAAAGGTGGGGGTTGCATGTATGAGTTATGAACTAGATTATTTCATTGAACAGCCCTGAGTCTTTTGGCTATAACTTTTTCATCCGAACTCCAAATGACTTGAAACTTAGATCAATGGATTCCTAGGAATTTTTTTTTCTCTCCACAAAAATTTAGAGCTATCTGAATTGATTTGAAAGTGATTGATAGGACGAAAGTGTGAAAGTCTGTTGGAATGTTATGAACTGAAAAATGTTCATGAACATGCTTCGTTATTCTGATTATAACTTGATCTGTATATTTCTAAATAAGTTGATTCTTGATTCAGATTAAACTAGAGCCATATGTCTACAAGAAGAAGTCTACTTTTAATTCTGTCTCTAAGATTTTCAAAATTGGCATGTAATTGAGTCTTAGCTTAAGCTGAAGCACTACTAGGGACAGAAATCATATCCTGTGGTTATTGAATAAACTGTATTGATGTAGGTCAAATTAGTCTGAGGTGTCTTCACCAAAGTTGTATCTTATTCTCCTAGATTTATATTGGTATAAATTTTGTTATTTTTGGATATTGGAATTGAGAGATATGAAGTGTACAACTTGAATGCATGATCATGCATTAACCAAAATTTCACATGTACACAATCTATGGTATTTTCAGCATAACTCATTTAATAATGAACCAAATTAAATGATCTTGGCATCAATAGAGACTTAAGACATAAGAGAATAATTTGTTAGAAGGAAATGTTACCAAATTCTTTCACTTCCTTGAAGAAATTAATTGTGCAAAATGGACCCAAAAGTGCACCTTTAAACAAATCTGAGTTAACAAATTGAACGTGGATATCCAAATGATTATAGTGACTAGATTGATGATAAGAAACCCAGAATTGTCATGAACATGCATTGTACATATTCAGTATACATGAATGTGCATTAATGAATACATAATTGTGCAATGTTGTGATATGTGAATTCATTGTCTGTATAGAGGAACGCATTGAACGACAGCATCCAGACATTGCCGGGATATCAAGGCAATAGCTGCTTGGAGTATACTGTGAGTAACCTAAGATGGTCTCACCTTATTATTTTGTACATTATTGAACTGTATTGTGATCTTATTGAACTG
>JAOQMP010000674.1:0-13925 GCA_027563575.1 Erythroxylum pedicellare
ATTCGAGCATTTCTATTTTGTAATAACTTTCCATATTGGAGATGTTTGTAAATGATTTTGCAATGTAATGAAATTATAACTAAAAGTATTGTGTATTTGTAATGGGCCTAAATGGCTATTGAAATTTTGATAATTTCATTACTCCGATTGAAAAAGTTTATGATTAAAATGGGCCGTTTTGATTATTAATTTCTGCATATGTATATGTTAATTTTAAAAAATTTGTACAGAGTTTCAAGTGTTTGACTGACTAAATGTGCTAGTACGCCTCCCTCGTGGGGTACGAACTCAAATGTCACTCAGGATGTCGGGTACGTGTCT
This sequence comes from Erythroxylum pedicellare, assembly GCA_027563575.1. Lineage (NCBI taxonomy): Eukaryota > Viridiplantae > Streptophyta > Magnoliopsida > Malpighiales > Erythroxylaceae > Erythroxylum > Erythroxylum pedicellare. Next base: position 322 of record JAOQMP010000674.1, read on the forward strand.
TGCGAGAGTGGGGTGCTACATTTATCATTGCTTTCTTTTCTTTTTCAGTTTGGGGGCTCTTACTAGTAACCATTTGAAGATGTGAGCTTACAAGGATAAAGGTCGACTTTGCCTATTCCATGTTGAACTATGCTAGCACCTTTCAAATATAACTCTATTGATTAAACCGTAGTTTTCCTTCCCTCCTATTCCTTATAATCTGCATCCCTAGTAGCTTCTGAGTTTCTCCCAAGTCTTTCATATCAAATTGTTTGCTCAAAGCATTCTTCACTTCAATTATTCTGCTTAACTCTTTTTCCAGCAATAATTAGATCATCTATATAGACTAGCACAAAGATACCCTCTGTCCCTCCTAAGTCCTTGTAGTATAAGCAGTAGTCATAGACATTTCTTGTAAATTTCATCTCACTTGCTATCTCATGGAATTTCTTATTCCACTATCTAGTTGCTTGCTTCGGCCCATATAGGGACTTCTGAAGCAAAGCAGACATAGTCAAGCTTGTCTTTATCTACAAATCTGACTGGTTGTTTCATATAGATAGTCTCCTCATGCTTTCCATATAGGAAGGTTGTCTCGAGATCCATTTGATGGATTTTCGAGTCATAGGTAGTAGCTAATATTAGACTGATTCCGATGGTCTTAAATTTGACTACTGGTGAGAAATTTCTTTATAGTCAACTCCTTCTTTCTGCCTATACCCCTTAGCTACAAGTCTTTCCTCGAATATTTTAGGTTCAGCTTCTGTTATTCCTTCTTTAAGCTTGAATAACCATCTTTTCTCCATTAGTTTGACTTTAGGAGGTCTAGGCAATAAAGTCTAAATCATATTCTTCATTAGAGAAGAATACTCTTTCTCACAAGCCTCCTTCCACTATTTAGCATCAATTCTAGTCATGGCTTCTTCAAAAGTTTCAGGTGCCCTCCATTCTATAGATTCAACCACAAGACATGCATATTGAACCAAGTTTGAGTCTATATACCTCCTACTAGGAATTCTCTATCTTAGTTGTCTATCTCTTATGAGTTGGTAGTCTTGTAAATTTTCATGAGGGTTTTCTATAGTTGTGTGTGGGGCTACTTCTTCACCCTCACCTTTAGTTTGTTTTGTCCTTTGTTCATCATGTGTAATTCCTTGTATAGGATCCACATCATGAGGTTAATTTATTCCATCTTCTTCAGTTTCTGGTGGCACATAGAATGAAACTGAGTTGGTTAGTGTTCCTAATTGCTCATGAACTTCCTTTTAGAGGTTTGAATTTGTGCAGTTCCTATTTAGCAAAGGGAATTCTTATTCCTTGAAAATTATGTCTCTGCTTATAATAGTTTTAAACCCTCCCTTTTGAAGTAGTAAGATCTTCTAACCTTTTACTCCCTTTGGATATCTTAGGAATACTCCCTTAACTACTTTAGGTTCCAGATTTCCTTCCCTTTAATGTGCATAAGCAGCACATCCGAAAGTCCCGAGGTGAGTTAGGTTAGGTTTCTTACCCTTCCACACTTCTTGGGAAATCTTATAATCATTTGCGGAGGTAGGGTGCCTATTAACTAGAAAGGTTACATTCCTAATGGCTTCTTCCCATAGTGAATGTGAGCAACCCAAAGAGAGTAATATGCACCTAGTTTTTTCTAGGAGAGTCCTATTGAGTCTCTCAGCTACACCATTCTACTGGGGTGTAGCTCTTACTATTTTGTGCCTTAGGATACCTTTCTTGCTATAATAGTCTTCAAACTCCTTATTGTAGTACTCTATTCTATTGTTAGTCCTTAGGCATCTTAGCTTCTTTCTAGTATGATTTTCCATAAGTATGTTCCATTTTCTAAATTTCTTTAATGCTTCATCTTTTCTCTTCATTGGAAATACCCAGAATTTTCTTGATTTGTCATCAATGATGGATATAAAGTATAGGTTCCCTCCTGTAGTGGATACTTGAGCTAGCCCCCAAAGATCACTGTGAGCATATTCCATGATCTCTATGGCCCTCTATGCACCCTTTTGAAAACTAGATATGTGATGCTTTCCTAGCACATATGATTCATAGAACTCCAGCTTCTTTAGGTTTTGTTCAGGAATCAATCCTTGTTTAGAGAGGTGGAATATACTTTTGTTCCCTACATGGCCTAACCTTGACTACCATTTCTAAGTTGAGTTACGATTTACCTTCTCAATAACCTGATTGACTTTAGTGGAGCCAATAATATAGTACAACACACCTCTTTCAACTCCTTTAATAATGACTCTACCATCCTTTAGGATTTCTCTGAGTCCATCTTTTCATCTTATCTGAAAACCTTATTTATCACATGTGCTTTTAGAAATCAAATTTCTCTTTACTCCAGGCACAAATCTAACATTAGTAAAGATTCTCTTCTTCCCATGAAACATATTGATGGAAACATTCTCAATCCCTTCTATCCTTTGCTGCCTAGAATTTTCCATTTTCACTTTGGCAGTGATGGGTTCAAATGTTTTGAACCAATCTCTATGTAGAGTCACATGTATAGTACTTCCTGAGTCAAAGATCGATTCTCCATTTAGGTCTTCACTCTCTTCAACGACTGCCAATGTTGGACCCCAATTTCGGAGCCCAACAATTCGAAGGCATAAACCATGAGCAGATTACCCTGTAGGGTTATTTTAATGAACCTTCATTAGCCAACATCCTACAAGGGTGGTGTGCCCACACTGGTCAAACACCAAAATCATAATCTTATTGATTCACACATGATTCTATTCTTAAACTTATTGAAGTGATACATAGATACGTTAGGAATCTATTAGTTCAAAAATCACTTCATTGGAGGTTAGTTGAAGAAATTATCGCAAAGAATCAAACATGATTTTGCCCTCAATCACAGTGTACCTATTTTGGGAAAATTGACATAACTATTAGTAGAGATATTAGATTTAGATTGTCTTAGGACGCTTTTAAATAGGACTTCTAGATCTACAACTTTTATGAAGACTATGAAGTGATATTTTGCCATCTAGAGGGTCAAAAATGAATAAGATGAATGGTTGGTCATTGGTCAAAAGGATTTAGACAAAGGCTTGGTTAATGATGCATCAGACGATGGCTCAGTCAAAGCTGACCCAAACGATGGTTTAGTCAAAGATAAACCAGAAGATGGTTCAGTCAAAGCGAAATTAGACAATTTTACAGTGAAAGCTAAACTAAAAGATGGTTTAGTCAAAGTTGAATCAGATGATGGATTCATTCAAAGATGAACCATATAATGATTCAATTAAAGCTGAATTAGACGATGGATCAGTCAAATCTAAACTAGACGATGGTTCAGTCACAGCTAAATCAGATGATCGATTCAATCAAAGCTGAATTAGATGATGGTTCAGTCAACGATGAACCAAACAATGGTTCAGTCGAAGCTGAATCAGACAATGGATTCAGTCAAAGCTGAATCAAACGATGGATCAGTCAAACCTAAACTAGACGATGGTTCAGCCAAAGCTAAATCAAACGATGGATTCAATCAAAGATAAATCAAACGATGTTCAGTCAAAGCTAAATCAGACAAAGGGATTTCTACAAGTTCTTCCTCACATCACTAACAGTTCTAAATCACTAACTACACTCTCCAAAGCATATCCACTTATAATGATCATATCTCTTAACTCTGATGTCCAAAATTTTCATACTATATACCATTGGAAAGCTAAAAGAAAAACCTACAACTTCTAAGAGATAAGTTTGCTTCATTCAACATAGATTAATGCAGTTATTCCCTTGAAGTCGGAAAATATATTTCGACACCTATGAAAGGTTAAAAATATAATGTAAAGACTTGGAAAGTCATGAGCAAAACACAATCATTTTTCATTAACATCATAAGATAAGAGTTTTATAAAGCTTTAATGGGCATTTTAAGCCACAATACAACATAATCCGAAAACCCAAAATACGAAAGGTACTTGCCCTAACAAGTTTGAAATGCAACTAAAACCTTGTGTTTACAAAATCTAACTTAAAATATAAAAACATTGCAAAAGTGGAGTGATGCCTTAACTCTTGATTACGCGATCTCTTGCTCATCAGCTGAAGATGGGATAGAAAATAGTGGGGGTGAGCTTAAGGCTCGTGGGTAATAGTTTTATAATCGATAATAAGCAAAACCATTGTAAAAATTTACATTGATTCATAAAGCGCATATTTCTCAAATTCTCAACCAAATTCATAATAATGCAAATCATGTGTGCATCAATCTTGTCACCACATTTAGGCACATAATCACATCAAAATGGTTTGAGAAGTCCATAACCAAAACAAACTAACACATTCCCATATAATGGTCTTATGTCATCGTGAACAAAACGAACTAACACAATCCCACGTAGTGGTTTTGTGTAGTCGTAAACGTGAGGGAGTCCTTAAAGGAGCTCCATGCCACTAGCGGGCAAGTGGGAGAAGCCTTTATTCAAAGTGAACTTGACAACAGGACCAAACTAAACCCACATAACATGTATTTCATAACTTGTAAACTTGTTGCCCAAAATGGCATATTTTCGAAACATGATTTCATAAACTTTATATCCTTTCAAAATTCATTTTCGTTTTTCATTTCATAGATCAACGACACAATTCATTTACAAAACATACAACACATTCTCAAAGCATTCAAATAGAAATAAATGCACATTTAAAAAAGTAGTTGAAATCATTTATTTCCATTTCTTAAAAGAAACATTAATGGCTTACTACTTAATTATAAAAATGTAACCCACCTTGACTTCCTTGGTTATAACTTGCTCAAGCTTGCCTCTCCTTTTGTTCCTCTTATCTTTTTTGATTCCCTTTTCATAGGCAAAAATCCCAACTTCAATAAGGTTACGAAATTGAAAACCCACAAAGCATATTCAAAATAATTGTTTCTAAAAAACTTAAATCCATGCATTTCCTAGGCTTCATGAACCAAAACCCTTCCATAAATCTAAAGGATTAAGTAAGACCTTACCTTGAATCTTCACCAAAAGAAGAGATTATTTACATAAAAGGAAGCTCTTATCTTCCTCTACCTTTTTTCCTTCTTACACAACCTCAAAATCTCTCTAGAAAGCTTAGAAATGATGAAATCCTAGCTCAACTCTCTTCTTTCCTCTCAACCACCGAAACCTCACTTCTTCTCTTCTTGTTTTCGTATTTTCTCTTCTTCCTTCTCTATTTTCATTTTTCTTCCCTCTCAAGAGCAAGACCACTCTTCTTTTTCCCATTCTACACTTAATGAAGGTAGAATATCCACTATGCCCTTCCTTTAATTCCTTATAGTTTTTAACCCTAAGTAAGCTACCCAAAATACCTTTTTATGCATTTTTACTACTTTTAATTTAACTAACCCATGTAGTAAATTCTACTAATATAGACATAAAAAAAATTAACTCCCAAAAATTCCCCTATCATAACCTCATAATTCATTTAAATAATGCTTAATTAAAAAAATTCAGGGGCCAACAGCCAAAATCTCATTAGCACTTGAATCTTTTGGTATCTCCACATTTTTTGCATCTCCACTTTAGGCAACTTTATCTATTTTCTTCTTTCTGCAATCCTTTACAAAATGTCCCTCCTTATCACAGTAGGAACACTTTTTTCCTTTTCCCTTTTTCTTCTCTTCCTCACCTTCCTTGGTGTGCTTATCTTTTCCATTTCCCTGCCAATTCCCTTTCTTGCTATTCTTCCTATGTGACTTCTTGCCATGATTGGTTTCTACAAACATCACTTCTACCTGTTTCTTGAATGGATTAACATCCATTATTTCTTCCATTAGTGAGTCTAATACCCTCTTGATAGTGAGGGATTCTCCACTAGCATGCTTAACCACCTTCTTGAATGCATTGAATTTAGAAGGTAAAGCCTTTAGAATTACTACAGATTGATTCTCCTCAGAGATCTTTTCATCTGTAGCTTCTAAGTCTTGTACTAACTTAAAGAAATAGTCTAAGTTATCATCTAAGGAGACAAATGTGTTCATCTTGTAGTTAGCAAGATTTTGCAAAAGAGTCATCTTGTTAGGAAGACATCTCTTTGCATAGATTTCATCAAGTTTCTACCATAGCTTCTGTGCAGTGTTATAATTCTGTACTTTTCTTCTCACAACTGATCTTTATTGGCCCCACAGCAGTTACAAGAAAGTTCTTGATGATCCTTGATGCTTTAATTAGTCAAGAAATGCCCAAGAGGTTTAGGATAACTCTGATACCACTTCTGTTAGGTTAATTATGTTGTACTTATGTCTTTTATAATAAAGACTTACAAAGACAATTTGATCTTATAGGTATTGTAAATTATAGAAAACAAAGAACACTAAGATTTTACTTCGTTCGATAGCTTAAGTGCTATCTATGTCTAAGGATCTCACTATAGTGGTTCCACTAGTATTAAGAAGAAGAGGAAAAAATTACAAAGATTGAGTGTTTGTTAAAAAACACTTGTAAAAGTTCTTAAAACTCCCCTAGTACCCACAAATAAGTACCTTAGCACTATCTGATAATTTTTCCACTTTAATTCTTACACTTACTGAACTTTTGTTTACAATTTAATGAGAAAATGCAATGTGTCTTGATGCTTGAATTGTGTTCCGTTTATAGGGTCTGAATTAGTTGTATTCGGTTGTGCTTTGATTGAGTCAGAAATTGAAGACGTGCTTGTCACATGACCACCTTATGCTTACTTCTATTGATGTGTGTTTTGTACTGTTATAGCTACATTTTAATTGACTTATAATATGTAGAATACGACCGTGTTTTGGACTATATGCATCTGACTTATGTTTTGTCACGTGTGCCTCATGTGTAGGTCACTTAAGCTTAATCTTCTGTTTCTATCTGATAAGAACATTCGAGAGCTTATCTCTCTTCGACCTTGAGACACTTCTTCTTCTCTTCTTCGATTTTTCATGTTTCTTCTATATTTCTTGTATTTGAGTGGTGATTGGTGGAGAAAAACATGATTATCATCACAATAATGTTTTTCCTTTATGAAAGAAATGGCTGATCTTATAGACTGAAGTATAGAGACAAACAAATGTGTGGGTGCTTGTTAAAGAACAAGTTCACTGAATTGATCCCACTTAAGAAATTCATTTGGAACGCTTATATGTCTATCAAAGTTCTTATTATAATGATTATATAAGTAATCCTTTAACTTGATATCTCCGAAGTTATCTTATATAAGAATTGCTATATTTTGATATTATTTATGACCTATTCTAGTCAAGGGTAAATTAACATTTGATATAGCATGAACTGTATAAGGTAGTTGAGTGATTATATAAGATTCATCATCCTAAAATAATTAGGGTGAATGTTCCATTATTTTTAATTAAAATTGATTTAAAACATCCTTAGCCAAAGTGGAATAACAATTTGAAATATTCAATTAAAATTGATTTGAAAAATCCTTGGTCAAGGTATAATGACAATTTGAAAATATGTTTCAATTGTCATTAATTGAATTAATTAACAATGGTGTAAAACTAACATGATTGGATTTTAATAGAATAGACATTAATTCCATACTTTGTATTTAATCGTAACAACTTACGATGAAATAATTGAATTATACAGAAAAATTATGCACAAAAAGGTTAGTCAAAACTACTTTAATATTCTAAAATATTTAGGTGGTCATGATGCATTACTAGATTCCAATCTTGATTTATGGATATAAATTATTTAATTAGATAATTAAGGATAAATTAAAAGAGTTTAATTTATCTAATCCTAAATATAATTTAGGGTTATAATTTATATACATTGCCAACATATTTGCAAAGCTAATAAATCACACAAAAAGAATGGTTTGAAGCGAGAATTTTTTTATTAAGTTCGGATTGATTGTAAAATTTGAGACATTTTATGATTAAATATGAAATATTTACTAAATAAGGTAAAAAAAATTAGATATTGGATATTATTTGGGAATAATTGGCATTTAATATGGTGATGGTATTGAATTTTTAAATCTTATACATATGATGTGTTTGATTTGATAATAATTCACAAAAAGATCATTAGATTATAATGATTTTATATGATACCTCATATGTATTAAATGATATATTGATTTAAATTTTTTGAAAAGTTAGAATTATTTAAATCTAAATAGAAGTTAAATATTGAGAATGTTGAACCACTACAATGACATTGAAGTGATGAGATTTAAAATTTTGGATTCCTTAGTAAATATCCCAGCAACTAAATTCCATAAAAGTATGGATTTATGTAAGGAGGAAAATACAATATGAGATATTGTATGATGCAATATTTATTTCTTATATAGTTATGCTTAGTACTACAACTTAACTTTATTAGTACAGTTAAATTAATTAGCATTATTTCATATTAGATATGAAACGCTAAGTCTTTGAAAGGGCCAAAGTTAATGATTTAAGGATATAATGCTTAGTTAAAGCATATATTAACCATTAAGTTTGGAACTAAATTTGATAATAAAGGTTATAAGATATCCAAAAGGTAGGATATAATCCTATATACCCATTAAAGAAATTATTTGTTTCAATGAACACTTATAGGAGAATGGTTATAAAGATAAGTAGTGGAAGTGAGATAAAGTTTGAAAAGTTCAAATCTCATGTCCATATGATAGATACATATTTGACTATATTTATAAACCCATATTTAATGTATTTTACTTGATATTTTGTACTTAATTTGCTCAAAGTGAATTTATAGGTTATAATGGTCTTCATAGACCCAAAGGAGAAGAATTCGAATGAATATCAAACATAAAAAGAAGTTTTGAAGCAAATTGGAGATTCATAACTGTGTTTATGCTGGTACAAGTATCAAACCCTATATAAAATTACAAATTTTGGAGTTTTTGAATATACAAGGTCTCTTACATGTTCTTGTATCAAACCGTGTATCTCCTAAAAACCCTTAAATTTACAATAAAAAAATAAGCAAAGTCAAATTAGGAGAGTAGACTTTTGAAGAAGATTCCATAGCTAAAAACCTTATAGAAGGGACGATATTGATTGAGAGACATGGAGAATGTGAAGAAATCATCAAAACATCAAATAAATTACAATGTCAAACGTTAAACCTCAAACTAACAAGAATTTAATATAAGAGAAAGGGAGATTTATAATTCCTTTGCTTTTTATTTTTTTTTCTTCCTGTTTATCTTTGATTTAGTTTTTCATTATACTTAACATTTTTAGTGTCTAGATGTGATGAACCTTAGTTAGGATAATAATATATTATGATTATTTTATTTAATGTTATTATTTTGGTTGATCTATTATGATTAATTTATGAGTTTTATGTATGGAGTAATAGATTTGGAATATTAGTACATAATATAATTTCATATCATAGAGATTGAGAAATCTTGTGTATGAATAAATCTACCATAGCTGAAAGGAGTTGATTGTAAAACCTAGTGATAGGTTGATATAAATCCTCTAGATTAGGGTCAAACCTAATAGTGGAATTCATAAATCAATAACGCAATCCTAGGTACTTTAACTAGAAAGATTTCAGTTAATCATCCAATGCATTAGTTGTTAGTAGTCTTGAGAAAGTTATTAATATAAGATAGGAATTTCTAAGGACAATAATCAATAAAATAATTGCATGATAAAAGGTTGACTACTTAATGATTTTTTGGGGGATTCATCAACAAGACACTATTCTTTGATATTGAGTTTTTTCATGTAATTTCCTTAGTCTTCTGCATTCATCATTGATTCCTATTTGATTTTATTTGTTTAAGTTTTATGAGTGATTACTAGTATGTATTGTCTTTATGGAACCAACCAGTACTTGATTGTGCTAGCTACAGCTACATCGTGCATTTGCAGTTAATTCAAATATTGGCATAAAAATGACCAATCAAGTTTTTAATGTCATTACTGAGGATAGTAATATTAGGAACATACATCAAAAGTTGATAGCCTGATGTGTGTGCACACATCAACAATTGATAACACTAGATTTGATAGTTGCATTATAAATGTAATTGGTATGACTGATACCTACCTATTAACCTAGGGTGGCTTGTTGGGCAAACCTAGGGTCATTCCTAGAGATATTGGATATCAAACTACTAAGAAAACTTCTATACAAGTTCTCTTAGATTCATATTAAGGATTATGGATTCGTGAGAAAATAAGGGGAGTCCTACTGCATGTTATTAAATTCCTAATTGACATGCAATTACATACAGTTTAACACCATTTCTCTCTTTGACATTGGTTACAAGAATCGACACCATGACCACCAATTTGAACTTACTCTCACTAATAGAAGCCAATAAGTTGATTGGACCAAACTTCCTAGACTGGCTTAAGAACCTGAGAATAGTTCCCAAGTCGAAAAAACTAGGCTATGTCTTTGAAGAACCACTTCCTAATCCCCTTGCTGCTGATTTTTTTGTTGACCCCCAAATTACTTTTTATGAATAAGTATGAGTTACATCAATTATAAAGTCTTTATGAAATTTGTGGAGTTAATTATTATGTTCATGTTAGAAAGATTACAAGATATAGGTTGATTGAATTAAAGTGTTAAGGTTATAAGAATGTTCAAAGGTGCTTTTGGCAAGACACTTAAGGATAAAGAACATAAGACATATAAGGAAGGGTAAAATGGACATTGTGCAATCATTAAGGGTATAAAAGGGGAGAAGATTTGTTTTCTTGCATTTCAGAAGAAGCTAGATGTGTGGATGAAAAAAGAGAGAAGAGAGAGAAGCACGAAAAAGAGAAGAGAGAGAGAAAAAAGATAAAACAAGCTAGGGTTTCAATTTTCTAAACCTTCAAGAGAGATTTTGAGGTTGTTCAAGAAGGGAAAAATGTATGAGAAGAGAAGAGCTTCCATTTGAACGAAGGATCTCTTCATTTGGTGAAGAATCAAGGAAATGAAGAAGGACAAAAGAAGCATGGGATTAGGAGAGGCAAGAGGAATAAGAGAAGAAGCATTTTTGAGCAAGTCTATAAGCAAGGAAATCAAGGTAGGTACATGTTTATAATAGAGTAAATAGGCCACTACTATTTTTCTTTAAATCAAAGAAGTTTACTAATTTTAATTGCGTCATAAGTTTTGCATTCATTGTTCTTGAATGATTTGTGAAATTGTTATACGTTTGCTACATGAATTATGTTGATGATTGATGAAAAAATTTGAAAGGGATTTCTTTTTGAAAAGATGCATGTTTATGGAATCATGTTTTCAAGAATGGTTTTCAAAATATATATTAAGAATATGAAAAGTAAGTTTTCAAGAAGTGCCATTTTAGGCAACAAGTTTACAAGTTATGAATTACATGTTACGTGGGTTTATGGTGGTCCCCGAAGTTCCATCACGTGCTCGTTGACCAAGTTAAAGGCTTCTCTTGCCTGCTCGCTAGTGGTATAGAGTTCTTTCATGGACTCTCCTAAGTTCACGGCTATATAAGACCTTTATGGGAATCGTGTAGTACGTTCTGTTTTTGGATCCACCCAAACCATTTTGTTGTGCTTATGTGCTTATGTTATGTTAAAAAGTTTGATCCATTCATATTTTGTAACTTGTGCATTTTGGTTGAAAGCTTAAGAAACAAGTGTTTTATAAACTCAGTGAAAATTTTCTATCACAAGAAAAATTGTTTCAAAAGGTTTGGTTATCTTCTCGTTATAAACTATTACCCACGAGCTTTCAAGCTCACCCCCTTTTTTACCCCATCTTTAGGTGATAGCTAAGAGATCAAATGATCAGGTGACTAAGGGAAATTCTCCAAATTTGCTTAATTTATAGTTTGAGTTGGTTTTGGGAATGCACAATTTTATAGTTGTATACCAAGTTTATTTGTTTAAGAATTATTGTAAATTTGAGACTTTGAGATGATGTTGTAATGTGGCTTAGAATGCCATCAAAGATAAAATTTTTATTCTTTTGAGGTTAAGGAAATATGAATTGTGTATGGATGATATTGAAATGATTATCGGCTTGAACAAATGGTTTTGAGCATAAATTATATATATATATATATACATGTACGCCTAAGTGAGATTCATAGGAAAGCAAGACAGGAATTATGATTGATCAAATGTAGTTGGATGTGATGAGACAAATGAGTTAAGATTTGAGAGTTTCATGAAGTCAAATAGGTAGCTGAATAGTTGTGTTCAGGACATTCTAAGGTTGCACCATGCAAAATTTCAAGCCTTCCATAGGGTAAATTTAGTGTTATGACTTAAGGGAAAAATCTGGATTGATCTAGGCTAAACTAAACCAAATTATCTTCTAGAAAATTGTAGGTCTTTCTTTTAGCTTTCCAACGGTATATAGTATGGAATTTTTAGACCTTTGGATCGAGATTTATGATCCTTAGAAAGGGAAATGCTTAGGAGGATAAAGATGTATCGTCTGTAAAGACGTATCGTCTGTGATGACGTCACATCATCTGTGATGACATCATTACGTCTGTAGGGATGCATCGTCTGTAAAGATACATCATCTGTAAGATGCATCGTCTGTAAAGATGTATCGTCTGTGATGACGTCATATCGTTTATAGAGTTGTATCTTCTGTAAAAGACGCTTCATCTTAAGAGTTGCATCGTCTTAGGTTGATTTTACTTCGTCTTAAGTTGATTCCGCTTCGTCTTAAGAGTTGCATCGTCTTAAGTTGACTCCGCTTCGTCTTAAGAGTTGTATCGTCTTAAGTTGAATTTGCTTCGTCATAAGTTGACTCCACTTTGTCTTAAGACCTTGCTTTGTCTTAAGTTGACTCTACTTCGTCTGCTTTCTGATTCGTCTGTCTTTTGTTTCGTCTGCTCTTTAACTTTGTCTATCCTTTTTGCTTCGTCTACTTTTTGCTTTGTCTGCCTTTTGCTTCATCTGCTTTCTGCCTATGTGACCTAAACTTTTTCTTCTGTACACTATTCATTTGATGCTATCGTCTGCTCCATTTCTGACCCTTCAAACGATAGAATTTGTCTTCAAGGTCTGTATGAAAGTTGCAGATCTTGAAGTCCTTTTATGAACTCTCTTAGAATAATCTGTTAGATCGCGTATGGCCTGAGTATTCACAATACGCTGCAAAAAGACCATAACACAACACGATGTATAACCGAAAACATATAGGATGCACAAAAATACCTTTTTTTTACACGGATTGGTGGTTGGTTTTCGGATTTGTAGACATTGCTACACTCGAATGTCCTCTACCGGTATCCACACGAGTATGCACGATCTGGGCTGCTGCTATCGTGTGCTAGCACATCCTGAAACTCTTTCCGAATGCCGCACGCACTTCTCTCGGATGGTGGCTAGGGTTTTGTATCACAATGGTGTATTTTTCTTATGAGACCTAAGTTTCTCCATTTATAGAGAAAACCTAATCCCATTAAAGCCCAATAAGTTTCGGTGCATTATATCTCATATAATAAAAGCCCAACAACTTAATTCACTCTAGCCTAATAAATATATCCATATATATTTATTCAATTCCTAATAAATTAGGCCCAAGAGAATAAGCCCAAATCACATCACTCTTTGTGTGTGACCCCGTAGGCTCATTTGATGTTGGCAATGGGCTTGATCACACTTCAAGGCCCATAAGTCATAAGTGGCCTCTAGCAAGACA
>JAOQMP010000697.1:0-13923 GCA_027563575.1 Erythroxylum pedicellare
TATAACCTTAACACTTTAATTCAATCAACCTATATCATATAATCTTTCTAACATCAACATAATAATTAACTCTACAAACTTTCGTAAAGATCTTATAATTGATGTAAATCATACTTATTCAGCAAGAAAAGAAATTTTGGGGGCCAACACATTGAATGGGTAAGGTGATAACTTTAGAGTTATCGGGAACCAAAATGTCCTTTATATATAGAGTATGAGCAAAAGGATGTTAATTCACCTAGGGCATGTTTTAGCCTAATTCTTCAGGCATCAAAGTGAAGAGAGGAAGATAGGGACTATCTAACTTGGGCCATATATGACGTAGCTAGCACAGAGGATGGGAGTTTTCGGGAGGTGACCACCGACGAGTATATTTGATATTATGGCTACTCTAAATTTAGACATCGACCATGCACAAGGTACACAAAACGTGGGATCTAACAAGAGATATATATCGATTGATTGGACTTCTGGACGAGCAGGTAGCATCACGAGTATATGGAAATAGCCCTAATAAAGCTAAGCAACCACCACATCAGGATTACCACCATCCCAGATGGGAGGAGCAACTTAGGAGGAGGTTAGTGCAAGATCAAGTAGGGCTCTGAAACCACTAGGATGCTAGGAGCATTTGAACATAACTAGGTTGAAGAAGCATATGAGGCAGATATTAAGAGTCTAATGCATTATTTGAGTCTAACAATCAGAGTTGATAGAGTAGATAAAGAGACGAGAAGCCCACGATAGATGGATGGAAGAGGCCTTAGGACAAATGGTTGAACATTAATGCAATTTTATTTTTTATGTTATTTTATTTCTATGTTCTTTATTATTATTTCTAATCTTTTTATCCTTTTTTTATATTTTGCAAGGCTAGATTTATAAAATAGATGATGGACTCTTCCTTAAATTCAGAACTCCATAAATCTTATTATTAAGGGAAGTGTCAATTCATTTCTTTCTCACTGTTTGTGTTTTATTATTATTTTATTTTTATGTATCCTTTAATTATGTACATTGGGAATAATGTACAATTATAAGCGTAAGGAAGAGATTTCAAATTTCTTAAGCCTATTGTAATCTTTTTTATTAATTCTTCTTAATTGACATTTCGATTTAGTTAAAATATTTCAAAACTAATTTATATTATTATTGATTATTGAATTGAATTAGTATGATAAAGGATCAAATTTAGAATCAATTTACTTTAAAATTCATATTTTTAGTAATCATTGAGATAATTAATTTGAAAGAAAATTGCATATTAGCCCTTTTGTGAGCTTTTAATCCTAAAAGGAAATATATCACTATTTTAAGCTCTATCGCTCTTTAATGTGTGTTATAATACATAATTGGATGATTCGAGAACTTGCTTTTATTATCCATATTGAGACTAGATTTGTTAAATTAGGATCATTAAAATGATAAAGGCATTTAGATTTTAACCTTTTGCTTTAGCCTATTTTCTTGATTGTTATCCTATTATACTTTATCCCTTAGGAGTAACCACATTTGATATTTAGCCTTTTTATTCATTAAAACAATGTTAATATCTTTTAATTATTTTTATTAAAAGTCTTTTTTATTATTTTTGAACCTTGAAGGATTTCCATTTATTTGATTGCTTTAAATGTGGATTATATTAAAGAAAACAAAAAAGGATATAACATTTGTTTGACTATTGGTACATGGTGAATACTTGAAATATATAGTGTTAAAGTTATTGTACCAATGGAATTGTAGTGTGAAAGGACCTATGAAGAACTAAGTTTCATGTAATTTTTTTCATGTAAATTTCCTTCAATATTATCACCCTCTTTATTATCCTTATCATACCTTTACCTAAGCCTCACTAAAACCTTGTAACAAAACCTTTTGATTTTTGTTTCTGTTTTACTTATAAGTGGTGGAGATATGATTTATTTAAAGCTTATGGTTAAGAACCCTTCTATGTATTGATTCAAAAGTTCCTATACTTTTCACCCTAAACTAAACACTTTGAGTGCATTGAGTAAATCCTTAGCGAGGGTGTAAAAATTTGTGCTTTTGATTTCAAAAAAATTATCTATTTGATTGTTATTGATATTTACTCATGAAGATTGGTTATAGGATGAGTTGAATCTAATTGTATGTTTATTTGATTGAAATGATGTGATCATTTATAGTGTGGATGGACATGTTGAGGTTAATAAGGGATGAATGTTTGTAAGTTTGATGATTTGGATTGTGATTTTCTTGAGGTCAAGCAAAGATTTAAGTGTGGAGATGTTTTATAAAACTATTAATTGACTATATTTATAAACCCATATTTAGTGTGCTTTGCCTGTTATTTATTATTTTTATAGTATTTTTGGTAATTATTTTGGTTTAAGTGTGCTCTTAAGTGATAATCGCCTTCATGAACTAAAAGAACAAGAATTTGGGTGAAATCATGGCATAAAGTGGAAGAATTGAGACAACTTTAGAGATACACAACCGTGTAAAAGGACCGTGTAAGTCAATTTATACATGTGTAGTTTCGAAGATATTGTTTCTGCTCATATAAAGATATATGTCCATATGAAAATACACGCCCATATATGTTGTTATACAATATCGTGTATGTGCCTGTGTAAGATAATGCAACTGTGTAACCTACACAGCGTGTATGTGCCTATGTAAGATTATGCAACCATGTAAAGTAACAAATTGAGATGTTTTTTAGATACATGATTGTGTAAGTGACTATGTATATCTCAGAAAACCTAGTTTTTGCTATAAAAGGATATTATGAAGGCTAATTTAAAGAGAAAGCAATTAGGGTCATTAAAGACATCAAAAAATGAAGAGAAAAACACTAAAATAGGTTACGCATCACAAGAAATAAGATAAAATTTGGAAACATCAAGATCAACTCCAACTTTCCAAATTTTCCAAATCAAGGCTTCAAGTTGATTTCATTCTTTTCTCTTTTTCTATTCCATTGCTTGTATGCTAAATCTGAATAGTTGTGTTTGAACACGATTATAGATTGCTAAATCTACATTAGCGTGTTATTCTTGAATTGTTTTGTATAACGTTTACCTTATTAAATTGAATATATTACAATTTTGTGATATTTTTTATGCTTATACTTGATTTGAATCAAAAGATTAAATCAAGATATTTATGTTAAGTTGAGCAACGAGAGTTAGTGCTTTAATAGCCTTACAAATATTAGGCTAATAAGCAATTGCAGAGAGATCTTAATTGTGAGTTAATTATCCTTAGGATTGCTTTAAATCCAATTGAGAAGTTAGGAGTCATTTTAAGAAATCGAGAGATTGCAACTTAACTTTTATATATTTCAATTGGGAGTATTTGTTTAGATTTTAAAAGAGGGTAATAAAAAATTTTGAATGTCCAAGATCAAGCATGGTTGAATTAATAAGGCAAAGAGAAGTCAAAATAAGGATAAAGTAATCCCTAAGTTTCCATTATTGAGTAACTTCAATTTCATTGTTATCTTTTACTTTTCCAGTTATCAAGTTTTGTTAGTTTACTTTAATTGTCAACCAATTCAATCTTTTGTTACCTTAGACAAAGTGTAATTCAAATTGTAGGTGATTATATTCAGTTCTTGTGGGAATGATATCAGTTGTACTACAATATACAAATTGTATACTTACGGTATAGCATAAAACAAGCAAACACAACTCAACTAGTGTAACATATTGGTCGACTAATGTGCATTAAAAAGACCAAATTCACTAGTTTTTGAGACACTATTCGACTATTAAGCATATTGGTGGATCAATATGGCACATTAGTCAACTAATACATTAATGCATGTTATAAAAACTCCCTTATATTAAATTTAATAACTTTATCTTATATTAATCGATCACTAACTCATTTGGATCAAACAATCCCCCTAAAAACATAATTTTAATAATTTCAAATGCTCAAATCTAATTTATTTAATTTAATTATGATTTAAACTCTTCTCAAAATATTCCTTAAAGAGTGTTTAAAAGATCATAAGGCTTTTCTTTTTTTAAAAAAAAATTAATACCACTTGATGAATGAAAAGACCCATCCAATGAAGTAAGATGAACTACTTATACAAGGTGAGCCTTTAAGATCATCAAATTATCTAAGTGAGATTACAATTAATAATACAAGATGTAAAATGACCTCGATGAGTCTTGATCTTCTTTCATTCTTAGTTTGGTATTCATCTTGATAATTGCAAACTTCAAATTCTTTTTGTCAACTTCATAAAAATTCTTGAGTTTGACTTTAATTTGTTCTTATATTACATTTCATTAAAACAATAAACACATTAGTAATAATTATATTTTGTTATCATTAAAAAATTGATTAGAATCTCTCTTGGGTCAACATGTAGCTTATAAATAATCTTATTCGGATTTTATTACAGGAAATTTGGAGATTAGTGACTTCCTCCTTTGTCATTAAGTTATTAGTTTTAGGGTTTTTTTTCTTATGAACGAGGGATTTTGTGCAAGATTATAGGAGAATCGTGATAATTCTTCTAATTCTATCCTTATTTTCTTTCTTTTATGTTAATATTAATTTTTTATTTTATTTTCATCATGTTCAGTAACTAAAACCCTAGCTAGGTTTATGGATGCAACTTATAATGGATCTTTTAATTATTAATGTATGATAGATTATTATTTGGTTAAATTTATTGTAGATTATTATTTGGTTAAATTTATTCTCTTTGGATTTTAATTGTTAAGTTTATAACTAACCATCATAAATTCAACTATAAGTATTGTATAAAGGACTGAGGGGTGAATTCTGATCCACACACTAAAAAAATAAATACATTAGATCTAGAGAAAGGGATTGCCTACAGTATTATGATAATTAAATAGATTAACTATACATAGCGAGTTTAATTAAGGTGAATTGCATATTAAGATGTGGTAATTGCCTAGTTAAATATATCTGGTACCTTAGAAAGGGGCATAGATAAATTATGTTGATTATTATTTTAACCGTAATAATAAATTTTGCATAATAACTGGAATTTCACATAAGTGAACCCTAAAATCCTAACATTTGTCTTATTAATTTCTCTTAATTTAATTATCATATTATCATTATTTTAGAGATTAATTACTCCTTACTAAATATTATTTTATTTAGTTTCACTATTTGGTTATTACTAACAAACATAGTAGTATAATCTTTGTGGGATTTATACTTTGAAATATTCTAAAATAAAGAATAGATCATGTCTCACAAAGCGGGCACTATGTTTGGTAACTATTTGGTTGGAATAGAACCATCGATATCTTGCTTATTAGCATATAAATAGTAGACTCCAATTGAATTTGTTTTGGTGAATGCCCACGGCCACATGGCATGGATGGGGTTAGATTCCGCAGGCGCTTCGAATTCTGAAATTGGAAGGGGTTGTAGTACCAATTTTCTATTTTGGAATTTGAAAGAATAAGACCTTCTAATCGCAAAGTCAAAGCCTTCTTAAAAGCATGTGACATACAAACATAGGAAGAATATCACACCCTACCGAATCTATGTAACAGTCTTCCTATGAAATTGTTCAAATTATTAATCAAACTGACTCTATGCAAGGTACGGTGGCTTTCCTACATCTAGACGATCTGTCAACTCTTTTGGAAATCACGTTCATCCCACTATCAGTGTCGATAATCACATTTAACACCTTACCTTCATAAACTGCTTACGTGTGGAAGATGTTTGTCCATTTCCAATCAATACTCATTTCTTGATTTTGGTGGTTACTGAGGAGGTGTTGGAGAGAATAACAGGCAGGTTAGGTTAGTGCACTCCGGGCCCTGGGCAGGAAGGGCACCTGCCTAGGGCCGACCCTCGTAAGAGGCTCACTCTCGAAGCAACATTCCAACATCTAATTTTAGCGTTCCAGCATTCCATTCCATCGTTGAAGGTCATTAAATCCTAATTAATGGTTGTTAGAAAAGTGGAAGAGACAATCCTAGGTGGCCATAATATTGTTAAGAGGCGAAGTTGAACTTTTCATCTTCCAACTTTAACGTTAATTCTTCTTATACTTATAAATTGGTTTGAAGTATTTAGGTGTCATTCTTATCCTCTAATTTTTTTTATTTCTATCATATACAAATCTAACATACTTTAATTTAAAAATTAGTAGCAAAATTTTTTTACAGTTTTGATTTCTAAGCTTTCAGTAGTAATTTAAATGTAATTTTTTATTTTTATATGTATTTTTTAGGTTAGTAAATAATTGAATATATTATAATTAATTTGTAATATTTCATTCACGTGGATACTATATTAGCATTTTAAATTAGGGTATTAATGTTAAATGATATTATATGGTTGAATAATTTTTCTTGTATGATTAGTTAATAATTATTATTATTTTAGGTACACTTGTGGTATTTGAAATTATAAGAATAATTAACTAATAATGATTTTAACAATTTCATAATTAAATTCTCCTACTATTAATAATTTCTAAATTAAGTACCTTATACTAAATTAAAAGCATTTATTAATAGTACAGACATAATTTTTAGATTTTACACGTACTATTTATTATTAATGATAGCATGCCTGGAGAAGGGACTGCGACGTTCATCTGTTTGCTTGCAACCCTTTTTCTTTTCTCATATGATATTATCGTTAAATCCCTAGATTTATTATATATAAAATTGAAGTTTATTTAGTTTACATTTTAGCACTCTATATAGGTCCTTAAATGAATTGCACTAAAAGCATGACCCACTTAGAAAAATATGTGATTAAATACCTTAGTTCTTGACTTTGTTCTTTTAGTTATTGTATTCTTAAAAAATATTATTTATTTGTATATTATTATTTAAGTGCCACAACATTTATTCTTTTTATTTTATTTATATTAATTTAAACTAACATAATATTAAATTTACTTAAAATTTTAATAAAATATAATAAAAATTATTTGACAATTAAATAATATCGGAAATAGTTGATATGATATACTAAATTTACCATACTGTTAATTCCCATAAAAGAAAAATTTTTATTACTTAAATTTTAATAAAATATAATAAAAATTATTTGATAATTAAATAATATTGTAAATAGTTGATATGATATACTAAATTTACCATAGTGTTAATTCCCGTAAAAGAAAAAATTATTATTTAAAATTTAATAAAATATAATAAAAATTATTTGATAATTAAATAATACTGTAAATAGTTGATATGATACACTACACTTGAAGAGAGAGAGAGAGAGAGAGAGAGAGAGATTAGCTTAGAAACCTAAATTTGTTTGGCCGCCGGTGTATCCTTCTTGATGGCTTCTTTTTCTTCACCTTCTCGTTTGCCTTTAGCACCCATCTCAAATCCCTCACCCAGACCTTTCCTTTCGCCTTCTTCCCCTAACCCTAATCTCATCCAAAATGCAAACCCAAACCATCAAGACCCCCCTTCGAAGATTCTGATATCTGTATTGGGGTCTATAAAAATGTAGTTATTATTGTCCTCGGTAACTATTCCTTCAATAGAGCCTGTGCCTCCTAATTCTCAAGAGCTTGCAAATGTTGGCTTACAAGTTTAGGAGAAAGCTCAACTACCCAAAACATGGAAATCAGTGGTTTTGGACATGGTGGAGGAGTCCATTGATGCAAAGGCCTTGGCTGACTACCATCCGAAGATAAAGGACGACCAGATTTTTGTCATCCTCCTGTCGGAGTTAGCACGAAAAGGAGCAGCTCTTTTTTAAAATGCTTGATTGGATTTTTTTATTTGTAAGTGTCCTGCATTTCTAATAGTACAGAGAGTATTATCTAAAGCTTGGCTAGCTTTTGATTTAACAGAAACTATGATTACGTGTTCAAACAAATTTCTATTTAAGTTTCATTCGGAAGAAGAGATGAACTTGGTTTTGGAGAAGGCTTCCTGGCATAACCAAGGCAAACCTTTATTTTTAAGAGATGGAGTTTGAATGCTGGTGAGCAGGAAGAGATTAGGTATGCTCCAGTGTGAACTAGGTTCCATAATATACCATATGAATACTAGATTAATGAGGGGTTGAGCCGAATTGCCAGTTCAGTGGGGAAACCGCTTTTAATGGATACTCAAACAGAAGATGTCTAGGGTTCTGTATGCCCGAATGTCTGTGGAAGTAGACCTACAGAGGAACTAGCCTTCTAGTTTTTAGTTGGCTACTTATAATGAAGCTAAGGAAGTTCAGATAGAGTATGAATGGAGACCGAAACAACATAAATAGAAGAAGGAGTGGAGGCCTACAGGTTGTTTGTTAGAGACTGGGATGCTACAGGAGCTAGGCATAGAGAAGGTTTCACAACCACTCATTGTAAACCAACCTATTGAGATTGGTCTGAAGCAAGTTCATGAGGAGGCACGACAAATTCCTATTGATAGCAGACCTGCAGTAGTCCCAACTGATCAAAGTAAGGGCAATGGAGTTTAGGAGAATCCAGATGATTCATAAGGATGCCTTGCAGATGCTGACCCCCGTATTGTGAGTGAATTGGGTAACCCCTTACTTTTCCTAAATCTGATTTGGTTCTTACTAATTCAATTAAGGTCTCACAAAGTCTTAGTCAACTTGATGGTGGCGAGGGGGAGTTTACTTAGGAAGAGTAGGAAAACTAGGACAAAACCTAAGTCGTAGGTCTTTAGTACAGTCTTTATTTTATGTCTTTAGTTTTCTAGAATATTAGGGGTCTTAATAATTAAAAAATAGTTAGTTATGAAGTCCTATCTTAAGATGTTGTCAGGTTCTTTTGCTTACTTGATTGAAACAAGGATTAAGTCTCTTTCTCTTTCGAATAACATGTGCTCTTCCTTATTTGCTAGATGGCATAGTTATAGTAACTTATTTTAGGCCTCAAATGCAAGGCTAGTTTTAGCCTGGAATTCAGACTGTTACATGTGTTCTCTTGTTATTACTACTGACTCAATTGATTCATATGGAGGTGACTCCACTTACTAGTGCTTCCTTCCTTTTTTGTGACTTGTGTGTATGGTTTAAACAATTATAATCACAGGAAGCTCCTCTAGTTTACTCTTTCTAATATCAAGTTGAATATTGGTAGTCATCCGTGGGTTATTGCTGGGATTTTCATGCTATTTTGTATTCTCATGACGTTGATTCTTTGAATTCCTCTACTCTTATTAGTATAAAGGACTTTGGAAAGTGTGTTGAGGACTATGTTTTGTTTGATTTAAACTCTAGTGGTCCTAGGTTCATTTGGACAAATAAACAATCAAGTGACTCTTTTATAGCCAGGAAGTTAGATAGAGCTTTTGTTAATTCGGCTTGGAGTTCTTATTTTCCTAGATCATATGAAGTGACTGAAAATCCTAACATCTTTGACCATTCTCCTGCGGTGACTAAGGTTTTAGCTAGCTAGCCGAAAGGATCTTCCATGTATAGGTTTTCCAACTTCTTAATCTCTCAGCCTAATTTTCTTCAGACTATAGAAAATGCTTGGTCCTCTCAGGTTTAGGGAACTTCAATGTTCTGTATGGTCTCAAAGCTTAAATTGGTTTAAAATGCGCTCAAATCTTTAAACTCTAATCAAGTAGGTGATTTAAATGTTAGAGTTGCAACCTGTCAAGCTTGCCTTAATAATATCCAAGATCAATTGCAATAATTGTCTAATGTGTATCATCGGTTTCCCAGGAAAATAAGGCTATTACCAATCTGATTAAGGCTTTAGGGGACCAGGAGATGTTTTATAAACAATCTTCTCGTATTAAGTGGCTCAAAGAGGGTGATAGGAATACCAAATTCTTTCATAATTCTATTTTGTCAAATAAGAACAAGAACAATATCTATTCTTTACTGGTGGGTACTGGTCATAGGATTGTTGATTTTGAAGATATCCAAGAACAGTTTCTGGGTTTTTTTACAGTACGCTTCGGAACAAGAAAGATCTACTCTCCTCTTTATGCAAAGTTGGCATATTATTGGAAATAATATTACTCTGTCCATTCAAGATTTTTTTCTGACATGGGAGGCTTCTCAAAGAGCTCAATTTTATTTTTCTTTCTCTTATTCCTAAGATAGATCTCCCTTCCATTGTTTATGATTTTAGACCAATTTCTTGCTGTAACATGATTTACAAGGCGATTTCGAAAATCACGACTAATAGGCTTAAGAATCTACTCCCTCACATAATTAGCCCTAGTCAAAGTGCTTTCATTAAGGGTCACCGAATAGGGGATAATATCCTATTGGCTCAAGAGATTTTTACGAATTATAACCTTTTAAATAATCAGAAGCAATGTGCCTTTAAAATTGATTTGAAAAAAGCCTATAATTCTATTCATTGGGATTTCCTTTTGAATGTGCTCTTAGCTGTAGGGTTCCTCAAACTTACATTAAGCAAATTGAAGAGTGTATTACCTCTCTGTAGTATTCTATATTGATCAATGGATCTCCTTCAAAATCTTTTCTTGGTAAATCTTTATCCCCTTATCTCTTTATTCTTTGTATGGAGGTTCTCTCTAGGAGTATAGATGCGTCAATAGCTCATAGTGACACTTTTAAATACCAGTGGAGGTGTACAACTCTTAAAATCTCCACCTTTTGTTTGTTGATGATCTTTTTCTTTTCTACCATGCTGATATAGGGTCTGTCCAAACTATGTTTGATTGCTAGCATACTTTCTCAAAATTTTTTGGTCTAAATGTGAACCTTAGTAAGAGTCTGTACTTTTTATCAAATGATATGGATCATTAGTTGGAAACTATAACTGGTCTTCTTAGAGGTCACCTTCCTATTTGTTACCTGGGTTTGCCTCTCGTAACAGGTCATTTGTCTAGGAGAGATTGCATGCTTCTGTTTGATAAAATTGATGCTAGGGTAAATAAATGGACCCATAAAACTCTTTCCTATGCTGGCATACTGCAGTTGGTTATATCTGTTCTCTCTCCTTTTTAGGTGTATTGGTCTATTCATTTCATTCTTCTCTCTTCCATTATAAAAAACATAGAGACTAAATTGAGGAATTTCTTGGGGTCTAGTAGTATTGCATCAAATTCTCATGCTAAGGTTAAATAGAGTGATATTTGTAGTCCTAAAAGAGAGGGTGGTCTAGGCATTAAACATTTACCTACGTGGAATAAGGTTCTTATAGGAAAAAAGAATCTAGTTTCTTTTTAGTGATAACGAAGCATTGTGAGTCAAGTGGATGCATACTATGATTCTTAGATGCAAAGATTTCCAGAGTGTCCAACCTAGTAATAATAGTTCCTAGAGTTGAAGGAAGATGTTACAAGTTAAGGATCTTATTTGGAACCAACTTAGATTTAAGATAGGAAATAGGGTGTCTACTTTCTTATGGCGGGATCCTTGGCATCTTAAAGATATCCTGATGGATCTCTCGACTCCTAGATTGATAAATGGATCAAATTTACCTATGAGTGCAAAAGTTTCTAATGTTCTCAGGACCAATGTGTGAACCTGGTAAGAGGCTACAATTGAGACCATCCACACACTGGAGCCTTTTTCATACCAACCTGAGTGCTCTCAACCTGACATATTGAAATGGCTGGCTAGCTCTTCTAAAGTATACACAAATGCTTCGACCTACACTATTTTGAGATCTCCCAATCGTTTTGTACTTTGGCATAAATTAGTTTGGAATAAAAGAACTAGCCTAAGATGCTATTTTATCTTGTGGCTAGCTTATCAAAATAAGTTACAAATGAGGGATAAACTCCTCTTCTCTTATATCCCAAATCATTGTTCCTTATGCTTCTTGGATAATGAGTCTATTGATCATATGTTTTTTTAGTGTTCTTACTCAAAAACAGTGTGGATACATTGTCTAAACCATTTTCAGATCTACTTGCCTAACCTATCAAATCTTTCAGTCGTTCTAAATTGGTTTAACTATCCTCCAAACCACAAAATATTGACCTTAACCTATTTATCATTCTTCTTTTTGTTATTGCGTATAATCTTTGGTATGAAAGAAACCACTAAACCTTTAAAGATACAATCTTGGACGTTGGGAGCATTAACACCAGAGTGGTTTTTCAACTTATGGAACATATAAGCTCAAACACTTAGGGAATGTAGTTGTTGGTGTGGTTTGTCTAGTTTTATCTAATGTTTTGTTTTGCAGGTTGAATCCATATCAGAATAGTTAGGAGGTCCCAAGAGGAGATGACATATTTTCCTCCTCCTTCTCGATATTTTAAGGTAATGAAGATCTTATCTATCAGCAGAATAGGAGAGTCCAATTACGAAGTTTCAGTCTGTGAAGTATTTATCATAATTTTTTCTGGTTTTGGCTACTGAACTACTTTACTGGTTAGTCTGTAAATGTGTGAGAGTCTGGCAAATGTTTTCCCAATACTGGTTTTTTCCAAAGAGCTCCTTGGGTGGAAGGCTTCAATAGGTCTTGATTGTATTTTTCTGCATAATTGTCTAGAACTACTACTATTCCTTAAGGTAACTGCCGTTGTAGAGGTTTCTTATTCTGTTTGTTCATTTTGGATTTCAAAAAAGGGAATTGCTCCTTTAGGCAAACTCTTGTTTTGTACATAACTTCTTTCTTTTGATTTATCATATTTAATGATTTACCAATAAAAAATATATTACACTTGCCATTATGTTAATTCCCATAAAAGAAATTTTTTTATTAAAATAGTAATTTTAATTAAATTAAAAACTTCTAAAAATATTTGATTTAATAATTTAGACCTTTATCTAATAGCTTGACAAAATAATATTCAATAATTTCTACAACTTACAGAATAGGATAATATTTGGCTTGACAAACTTAGAATAGTTAATAACTTAGAATATAATTTTCTTTATTTTATCCTAAGTATGTTAATTTCTTGAATTTTTAGAAATTAGTTTTTCTCTATCATAAAAACTTGCTCTTTGTTTTTTTCATTTTTAGTATAGGATATTAAATTTTGCTCTTTATTTTTTGCTCTGTCACAGATTTAATACCATTGTTATATCTTTGTGATATATTGTCAAGCTGTTGGTGTTATATTATGCCTACATGCTTCTTCCAGTTCTATATAGGTGCTTTGTTTTTTTTCTAGTCCTATTATGTTATAATTGGTTTACATTATGTTGTTTAAAAAGTAATTGTCTACAAGTGAAAAAAGGAAGAAAAACAAGTAGAACAGATAATAGAATCCCAAAAAGGAGCAACTGACAAATTTGTTAAAAGGGTAGGCTTTTCTAATGAGAATCCTGAGAGATTAGATGAAGGTAGTTTTGAACAATATAAAGATAATTTAAATGATAAGATTCATATTCATGAGGATATTAGTAATTTGAGTGAGTATGATCATATACCAAATGCATTCACTTTAGAAAATTTAAGGGCATATTAGCAACTAATCCCTATATTGGATATTTATAATACTAGAAATTGAGATAATCTTGTTAATAAAGTAAGGGACATTTTAGTTAAAAAAGGGTCTGTAAGAAAATTGAATCTTGTTTTTCATTAGACAATACCTCCTGGTATTTTTCATATTCTTATTTTTCTAGAAATTTGAATAATGGAGAGATTAACGATATAAAATGGTTGGTTTCTCTAAACATATAGATAAAGTATATTGTTTTTGTTATAAGTTGTTCAAAGCTAATAGCAAACAAAATGCATTAGCAAATGATGGATTTATAGATTGGAAGCATCCTAGTGAGAGACTCAAAGAACATGAGAATAACTTTGAGCATATGACTAATATGAGAACTTTGAATGAATTAAGAACAAGATTGAGAAAAAATCAAACATTTGATAAAGATTTGCATCAAGAAATTATAAAGGAGAAAGAATGTTAGAGACAAGTTTTGATAACAATATTTTATGTTATAAAATATCTTGCTAAATATAATTTGACTTTTCGAGGATCCAATGACAAACTTTACTAAGATAGTAATGTAATTTTTTGGGATTTATTGAGA
>JAOQMP010000747.1:0-13917 GCA_027563575.1 Erythroxylum pedicellare
AATTAATTAGAAATGACAAAAATATATAGGCTAATTAGTCAATAATACTAAATATTAATTAATCTATTAATTTAGACAAGCAAAATATAGACAATTTAAACCTAAACGAAAATATTGTCCACAGAAGAAAAAATCATGTAGATGTTGGTTATGTAAATAAGAAGGACATTATGCAAATAAATGTCCCAAACGAAAAAATCCAAATAAAAAATATACAGCAAAACTTAATATTTTACAGCCAGGAATATAAGAAGATTTAGAACCAATCGAATCAAATTACAATATTGATTCTACAATTTCTTTTGATCTACCCAAAACTCGAGTTGAAGGTAGGGTGGAATCAAATTACTTAAGTCCACCATGCATCCGCTAGTTAGCAAACGTCTCCTGGTGTCATTTCTGAGTCATAAACTTATACCCTTACATTTATTCCATTTTTTTACACCCATGCAAGTTATCTAACGTAAAAATAACTTAAACTCAAGAACCCAAAATCAAACTTTAAACCCGAATGTATAGTCTGAGCCTTCTCTCTGTACTGCTACATTATTTCCATTAAAACCCATTTATCACACACTTGAATACTTACATCCACTTCTATACTATCCGAACTCATTCAAAACACAACTCAAAAATCAAGCTTATAATCAAATCTCATTTAACATATCCATAACATCACCGAAGTCAGCTCAATGTGAGATATGGTGAAGGGAATTTTTAGGAGTCTCAGACAAAATGGTCTTTTGGATATGCAGATGTCGAGAGAAGCAGAGAAAAGAGGCTTGAAGACTCCAGATAATGAATAGGAAATTAACAGCAACGAATAAGTTGCTAATGGAGGAGAATGATTGGCTGCAGAAACAGGTTAATAATAAGCATATTGAGTATTGAGTAAGAATAGGAAAGAAGAGAAACAAATATCAAAAAAAGAAAAAAAAACGCAAAAAATAATAACTGTTGATGAAATGGACGAACGGGATGGACGAAATCCATCCCGTTCGTCCTTAGTATATATAATAACCGTGAATAGTATATAATTAATAATACAAGGAAAAGTGTGCATCATTAGAGCCGCAGAGAAAAAGCAGCCCAATTAAATGAATTTTAAAGTGACGTGATTGAGACCTGTCAAAATTTGACCGAAGGGATGGCTTCTCGTTTCATCCAAGAAGGTATTACTCATTTCAAAATCAAAATAACCGTTAGATCCAAATTTTCTCCAGCTCACAAAAACCCATCTCAACCTCAATTTTTTTAATTTTCTTAATAATTGCCAAATTTTCTCCAGCCCACTAAAACCATCAAAAGAAAATAACATACAAAAAGATTCAGCCTTTAACAATAATCAACATGCAATTTTCATTATCAACCAAAATAGATGCAAGTTGGACATTGTTAAGAGAGAACAAGATTTTGTAAAGATGAACGAACGCATACCTTAGGAGGCTACAATAGTTGAGTCCTCAGCTTGGCTATCTTAACTCCTAAATACACTTGAAGAGGATATGTTTCTGTGTTGTTGTTGATCGTCAATAAAATTTTAAAAGAAAAAGCAAGAATCGAATAATAATAACAATTAAAAGAAAATAAATAAGATTGTTAAACTGAGAATTATCAACTGAGACGAAGCCGAAGGAGGAGGAGGGAGAAAGAGCTATGCGAATGCTTTAAAAGTAGAACATTAGAAAGTGTCGGTTGAAGAGTAAAAGGCTCTATTAGTGCATAAAGATAGAACATTCGAGAGTGTGGGTTGAAAATAACAAAGGTTGTGTGAGATCTGGTTGAGGAAAGGTTCAAAATCAAAATAACCGTTAGATGAAATGGACGGATGGGATAGATTTCATGGTCATCCATCCCTTCGTCCTTAGTATACCTATATTTAATGAACTAATAACCAATAGTTCTTATCCTGAAGTTTTGTATTATAATGTACAACTTTAAGTACCACATTTGTGTTCAATCTTGTTTCTTGTTTTATTTATGTGCATTCATTAAAAAAAGTATATATAAGCAAACTATTGGTCATACACAGCGTACAAGTTATTGAGAAAATGTTACTAATAATAATATATTAATAGCAAATCTACAAAGAAAACAGCTGAAAATGTCTAGGCCAAACTAGTTCGGCATTTCAATCCAGAACTACAAAAGAATTTAAACATAAGAGGGATGCTGCAACAAGTCTATAAAATTGGCTTTTCCTATTGATGGGTCAATAGGCACAAAGATCATGCATACTTTGACAAAAAAGAAAATAGTACAGAATAAAATGAAGCATTCTGTAGAGGAAATATGCTTGATGTGGCCTTTTGAATCTCTCTACCAATGCTTTAAGGAATGAACTTCTGGACCAAATCTTTAAAATCACAAGAAGACTGGTTAATCATGATTTCCCTCATCTTCTGGAGGATCTGAAAATGCAAAGAGCAAAACAAGCAATAAGTGAATTAAGTAAAGATGAATTCCCCACATTTGACCTTCCTAATGAGAGCCATCTAATTTATTAGATATCTTATCGTTTTATTTTTCAAAATACGGACAAGTGCATAGGTCAACAATTAAAACGTTCTGATTATAAAGGAACTAACTTCTCCGTTTTACTAACCAATGATAACCACTGAATGCACAAAGAAACACGTAGACAAGTCTAGTGCACTATGCTGCTTATCAAAGCTCTAATTGGTTCGATAATCAACAATATCAAAACAAATAATATGTTTTAATAATGAGGATGGACAATATATAAGACTTTTAAGCACTTCAAAAAGGTTATACTTTGGCAATTATTTGAATTCATCAATTCCAATTAAAGTAATAAAGAAAATTATTACCCATTTTAAAAAAACAATCATACCATTAAGAAAACCACAAATATCTTCTAGAGTTCCAGTAAAGAAAAATGAAAAGAATGGGAATTAAGGAAAGGATGAAGCATGCGTATAATTTGATCACATAGTTAAATTAAAAACAAAATATTTACCTGCAAATGCAATATCTGGAATATCAGGAGCAGGGATGGAAGATGATAATTTTGCAGCAGCAAAAAATTCCAGTTTGTTCCTAAAAATCTATCAAAGGATAAATCACCAAAGCTAATTTGATTTAAACACTTAAAGAAGTAGCAGTTCACAGTTAGAGAAAGGAAAACTTTACCATACTAATATTGATACAAATGGAAATATTCAACCCAGAAGAAGGGGGGAAAAAGATGTTTCAAGATACACAAGCACTTACATTTTCTTTAATTCGTTCTCTCTCAGGACTTGTTGAGAAAGGGACATTATCTAATGGTGCAGATAACTCAATATTGTAGCCTTTCCTTTTCAGCTCAATCAAACGCCTATGTCCTAACAACTGGCAGTTAAATTATGTGATTAACACAATTTCATCCTAATCTAGAATTAAGAGAAAAGACATGTAATTAATGCTTATATAGCATACATTATCTTCCATAAAGGAAAGGATGGAAGGACTAGGTTGTATCACTCGGAATTGTGCATTTTTTAAAATTTACCATCTTCCTCCACCTCTTTTTTCTTCTGTTTTGTACTTTCTGGAAATCAATATGAAGATTAGTGGCAAAGAGATCATAATGTAATGCTAGCAAAAGTAGCAAGATAAGGAAAAGTAGAAATTGACTACAATGCAACCCATCTTTCCAACTAAATTGCTAAACTATTAAAAGACACATCCACCTGGATTCTCACATAAAGTTACAAAGAGGATGGATGTAGATAAAACTAATTCAAAGAACAATTAATAGCATGAACATAAACATTTGATCCCCTGAAAAATTGTTGCATTGTGCAACATATTGAAGTCATAACGCCAACATCATATAATTTGGAAGCAATTAGTTGGAATGGAATACTCTAATATACAATAGAGAAGATATAGAACACGTCATACACTAGAGTTATCAATCTAATTCCTACCCTTACCAGTAATTCCGTTGTTTAGTCGCTTATTTCAGGTATCATATGGATCTAACTGTATAACATGCTTTTTTTTTCTTGGACTGATCATCTAGAACCTCTAAGTTACTATGAGCAATGCCTTTTTTGTTTTGAATAGATTTCTTGGCAGAGCTTGAAGAAGATGTGTCAACATATTTACTTTGATCTTCATCTACACTCTTACTTAAGCTGGATTTGCTTTTAGTGTGTTTCTTTAATAAACCATTTCCATCATAATTTAATCTACTTGCTTTCTTTGATTTAAAGCTACCACTGACGGATTCTCCACTCCTCGCTGCATGTTTAACATTGTGAGACAAACTTCCTGTCACCTTATAGCCATCATCTGACCTAGTAGCAATCCAAATGAAGTGAGGAGGATCATTGTTCTTTCTTCCTTTGAAAGAACCACTTTTCACTTGAGTATGCTCTTTCTCAGATGTAAGCTTTCTCATCTCACCTACACCTTCCTCTGCGTATATTCTCTTTCTTTTCCTATCAAAAGCAACAAGTTCAAACTTCTCCTTCACGTAAACCTCACTCACTTCCTTCTTGATCAGTACCTGAATCTTTTTTACTTCTTACTCTCAGTTTAGCTATTTTCTTCACAACATTCTCTCCATGCAATTTCTTATTGAGCGTTATAGACATCCTATGCTAACACTTTAAGCCTTACAAATCAGCAAACTAAAACCTGCTTGCACCGCAGGCCTAATAAATAAGTATCAAAATGTGTGTTGAAGAGCCAAACTGGAAATTTCAATAATGGACATGATTTTTTAGAAGCTGACAACAGCAAGCAATATTGACTGTAAGCTCAGAACCACAAAAGGCACCAACTCAACAAAGTCATAAGTTAAAAAAAAAGGCCAATCGATCTATTTTCCCTATCAAGCATTTATTTCCTAATTAATGTTCCTCGATGTAATAGGACGAATATATGAGGTTCAACACAAGCGGACAATCTATATATATATGCATCAATTATAATTCATTGAAGTGAGAACAAGATGAACTTTAAACATTATCAGCAAAGACCATGACAATATACCTCATAATGGCCCTTCTAAAGTTCATTCAGAAAGTTTACAGCAATAAACATCCAAGAAGTTCCAAATTTTTCCTGAGACAAGAAAGAAAAAAAAAAAGAACACAGATCAGCATACCATATGTTGTACCCAAATTTACTTTATAGCTAGAATTCAAATCAAAGGGTAGCTATTCATATGAAAAAGCTAGATTATAACCAGAAATTAAATGCACTAACCTGTAAAATTCTTGCTTTATGTATGGATGGCTCAAACGATTGAAGTCCCAAATTCCTTCACTTTCAAGTTCTTCCTAACGCATAAGCATTACGCTCACATTCATACAGTAAGACTACCAAGACAAAAATAACTTCATAATGCAAATTGGCTAAAGTAGTTTAGGTCTATAACAACATCATTATCCACAACTTCAGAGGAGCACTAGGAAGATAATTAGTTTACCTGACTTAGGGGGATTGATGGTCGGAATTTTCCAATCAGAGTATGGTCTGGAAGCTCTCATATCCTAAAGAAACCTAAAATATGATCAATGCTATAGGCTGTAAAGTATTTTCCCATCTGTCACAAAGCAATCAGGATATTGTTTTCAGCAAATGTCATAAAATATAGCAGGACTACGTGACATAAAGGACCATAACCTGTGTTAAACAAGCTCGCCACCAGGCATAATTGTCTTTCGACATTTCCTCCCAGTTATAAGTTGGAAAGCCGCAATTTTGCTCATTCTTATCAAAGTAATCTAGTGGTGCTCCTGTGGATGTGTTCATGTGAACCAAATTTGGGTAGACCCAAGTATCCACACTATTTCTGGAAACACCAGTGGGTAAATCTCCTCTTAATATGAATCTTTTCTTTCTTGCATCTTCCGCAGCTTCTGACAACTATCAGTTCAGAATGACATCAAACAATACATAAATTTCAATGTTTTATGAATCAAGAGGACACACAAATGACATGTACAAGTTAACAAACAACTTACTTATGAATGTAAATGAAATTGAATATAATAATGGAAGGGAATTATATCATCGTGCAAGCTGCAAGAAAATAGTCAATGGTTATTGTAGATAATGATAGAAGTTAGTGTTGCTTCTATAAATAAATTGAACAACCTCCATCATGTAATCATTAGTAAGATGCTTCTATAACTAATATAAGCTAAATAACCCAGAAAAAAACAAAACGATTACTTTCCCCTTCGTGTAGCTGGAAAAGCAACCCTATCAGTTATGATCTGATGTTTCAAAAAAATCATGCAAAAAGCAGAATGCTGCATAGGGTTTCAGCCATTCCTGTGACTAAGAGGAAAATGAAGGTCAAAGCAAAAGTTGACTCAAAGGATGCATTAATAAAGAAATTGGAGATTAGTGACTATGAAATTCAAAATGAAAAAAAAAAGTCTAGAAACTGAAGGATATTTACAGAAGAATTACTTAGGATTAATTGAAAGGAAATAAAAGTCCACAATACCTCATTTTTAGATAAATATTGCTGAAATCGACTGGAGTTAAGTATCAAAACTTTGTCCCTATTAAAAATTTTCTTAGCAATTGAAAGTTTGGTGGCCATAGTAGCTTCATAATCGACATCCTGCACAAACCTAAGTTTCAAAATGTTAGAAGGGTAAGAATAACTTACTAACGTCTCTTCTTGTACATTTGGGCAACAAATTTTGAAGTGAACAAGGAAATCATCTACCATGATTCAGAAGAATCAAAGTATAAGAGTTGGCCATCGAACAACAATAACAAAAATTAGCAGCAACAATATTAACCAGTTGTATTATGAGACTTGTCTAAAACTACTTGCCTTCTCCAAGTTATTTTTAACTCCAAGTTTTCTCTCTATCTCCAAACTCCAACTTTTGCAAAAGATGACATCCTTGAAAGTGCTTCTAAAGGGGATACCATCACCACCAGTCTGGCAGTAAAAGTAACATCTTTATACATCAAGAAATAACTCAAATTGATAATCACATAAAAAGTACCAAGTGATTAATATTGAAACTTAGTTTCAAATTCATGGATAAATGCAGACAATAGGAAATTCATTCAGTTAGATAGAACTTACCTGTTCGGTACTCTCCAAGCGACCTTTCTAAACACGTCCAAACCCCTTCACGTAACAGGCAATCTTGTCTAAAGTTCTTTGTCGCTACAGCTAGCTCCCGAAATGTAAATGTTTGTGATGCAATAGTAGCTGTTGATCCATCTTTAGGTATTGATGGCTCCTTCTTGGGATCAGAACCACTTCGAGATTTCGATTTGTCTGAATAAGTAAAAGAGCTTGATGATATAGACATGGGAAAAAGAAGTAATGATGTATTCTTAAAGATTGCAAAATTATCAGCACCTAAAACTTTCTAAAAAACTACATAGAAGCATCAGAACGTAAACATTTTTCAAAACTATTACACCTTTCATTGGCCATACCTCCTTAAAGGACCTTAAATTGTAGAGAATATGACAAACGTGCAAATGATACTACATCACTGAGTCATTATACATTTCTCTGCATTCTAAAGTGATCCATCAAATAAGAACGAAAAGGTAACCTAAAACCCTCAATCCTCATAATGAACCCAGATGAAAGAGGCAGAGAAAACAGAACATACCAGTAATCCTGTACTGATATACTCATAAAAAAACCATAATTCATCACAAGGAGCAATCAATCGCACATTCAAAAACAGGAGAAACATAAAAAGATCTCAAAAATTATTCGTCAAGAATTGTTGTGAGAAAAAAAGAAAAAGGAAACATACTAGAGTTAACTCTCCCAACAAGTTGTGACTGAGCAACAGAACCTTCTTTCACCGAATCCTTCTTGGGCACCTCTTTAATAACTCCACCACTACCACTACCACTACCCTCTTTGTTTGATGATCGAAAACAAGGAAAGCACCCATCCATAACAAATCCAACCAAATCAAAGCCGACCTACAAGCCTCAAACTTTACTGCAATAATTGAAAAAAAAAACCCACCCAACCCTAGGAAAAAAACTTATAATTGCAAAAGTTTGAAACTTTATCAATCACCCATCCAAAGAAAAAGTTAAAAAAAAGAAAAAAAATTTACTGATACAATTCACTATCAAGTGACTCACCTTACTTTCCCCTTTAGATTTCTCTCTCTAGGATCTTTAGTGGCCATTGAAAGGAAAGATCGAGAGATTGACCACCAAAGATTAGATCAACAAATCAAAGAGACCCATAAAGGAGAACATGAAAAAGGACGCAATATGGCTCATACAAAAAGCGATGATTGACGATCACACGATGTGGGTTTTTACCATAACCATGACATATGATGGCAGAGGTAACGATCTGGGTTTGAGAGAGGGAGAAAGCAAGATCCATCATATATGATGGTAGGGATGACAATGATGCTGAAGGTGGTGTTGCAGCAGAGGCTAGGTTTGAGAGAGGGAGACCGTTGCCATGTTTCTAGGCTGTTTATTAAGAATGACAGAGAAAATATCTCTAGAACTTTCAGAGATAGAGGGAGAAAAAAGGACGTTAAAGTAACTGTTAGATTAAATGGACGAACGGGATGGATTGCGTGGTCGTCCATCTCGTTCGCTCTTAGTATATATACTTAATAAAAACTGCTTAATCAGTTTTTCCATTGATTCATTACAAAATTGTTCCAATTTTTGTCTTTTAATTCAAACGGAAATAGCCTCTGGATTCCTACTTTTTTAATTTTATTTTTAAGAAAAAGAGATTCTCCGTGATATTGAAGGGCAGATCTTAATTTATATATGTTAATAACTTGGATTTGTAATAATTTATAGAAAACGTATGCTTGTGAAAAGGAGGAAATTCAGAATAAAGGCAGAAATTTGTACTCAAGAAACAACATTTTCTGTTAGTTACAAATGCATTTTATAATCAAATATAGTTGTTCAATCTAATCGCCCTTTCTTGGTCATAGAAAAAATTGATGTTAATTACAATTGGTTAGTTAGCCATTAGCTAATTAGGTATTCTAGAACAGTCACCATATAAAACAGAAGCAACAAGTGAGCTAGACCAAGAAATAAACACTATATGAGAGGCCACTTCAAGAATGACACAAGCAATGTAATCATAACCCATGAAAGTCTTACTGATGTCCCAAATAGCGAGTTTCAAATTTTTTCCACCAATAGTGACATGCTTTACTTTAAACTCCATACCTAATAAGTGAGAATAGTTAACATGTACACGCAATTCAATGGAACACATCTAAAAAATGACTAGTTGACAATAAGAAACTAGAGTTACTAATTAAAATAACAAAGACTAAACACTTTCACAGAAGAAATTTTAGATCAAGATTGATTCCAACTTTAAAAGGAAATTAGGACAAAGGAATTCATAAAATATTGAGTTTTCACACAATAGCAAGTATATTCATTCATTAGCAAAGCAAATTGATGCGCATTTTTGTTCATCCATTGAAAAAGCATTTCTATGAATGTAGATTTGAAACATTAATGAAACCTAATTCACATCAAATAACGCAGAACCAAAATTCAAAACAACCTCGACAAATCTAGCCATTCACAAAAAGAAAGTTGAAATTTTAAAATCAAATAGCCACCTAACAAGTGAAATGTATAAAAAGGACTTGAGATTGAAAAAGATCTTTTTGAACACAAAGAAGACATTAAATCTAGATAGAATGCAGCCACATAACTAATTAAGAGAAAATGCATTCAAATAACAAGGAATATATGTCAAAAGATCGAATTTGTACTTACGAAGAAGAACCAAAAAATTTGCAGCAGAACTCCTTTTCTTTACATCTTCCTCGAAGATCTTAAAGTGCCTAAGGTTAAAACAAATCCAAATCATTTACCATGAATTAGCATCAATTTTTAAATTATTCATCAAAAATTCTACAATAAAATAAGATATCATAAAATAACAGAATCATAAATAGAAGATGTAGAATTTTTTCTTACATGGTAATTAAGTCTTGAGACAGTTTAATTAGTTGCTTTTCTGAGTCAGCAAATATTACTCGATAAGCTCGAACAACCTCCGCAAAATCCCTCTTTCAATATCATTAAATTTTTCTCTCCCCTTCACTGCAGCTTGATTGATGGTGAAAATGTAATTATTTCCAAGATACTGAAAACAATTCCGAAGAAAGACAAGAAAAACAACAAAACTCAGCTCGTGATCCGAACATACAAAGGGAACTAAGAAGGAAAGGAAGGTGTAAAATTTCAACCTACTCGTAGACATGGTATCATCGGTAGAAACCGTGTATGAAGATTCGAGCACGGAGAGAGCAGGTCTGGCGATACCCGTTGAAACTCGGTCAAAACGTAGAAACTACAAGAGAAAGAAAGAGCTAAATATCCCCGAAATCAATCGCTAGATCAAATAAAAGTGAAAATTAAAGAAAACCCCTTCCAAGAAACCCTAAAAGGCTCAAGCAAGTTCACTAATTGGTAAAAAACCGCGAAATGGCAACATTGTGAATCAGAAAAGAGAAAGATAGTATCTTGATCGATTAATAAAAGATATGGTAAAAAAAATCTTTAAAAAATAAGAATAAAAACCTAAAGCTCAAGTTTTTAGCCATGGACTGATGGAGGTTTTTGTGTGATGCGTGTAACAGACAGGAAGATAATCACGCCTCTAAATTTTTGGATAGAAGCTTGGGGTACTTTGGTTCTCTCCAGTAGAGAAGCGTAATAGGAAGAGTTATTAATCGGTGATGATAAGAAAGATTGGAGAGTGAAGTAAAAAGAGGACCAACCGTGGAGAATGCCAAGAAGCTGAAGGAGAGAGAGAGAGAGTAGAAACTTCGAGAGTGAAAGGACGGGATTTAATGCAGAAGCTGGAAACCATCAGATTAAATGGACGAAGGGGATGGATTGTGTGGTCGTCCATCCCCTTTGCCCTTAGTATATATACTTAATAAGAAAGATTGATGCTTACAGTCCAATGAATACAATCAAACAAGTACACCAACTCTTGTCAGGTTTAATATGCATGAAGTTGTTAGGGCACTAAAAAATGTACAATATGATTGCTATCCTAGTAATAGTCATGCCAAGAAACCTTTCGATATAGATAAACATGTTAAAGAATATTTATTGAGTTTTCAGCTTCAACCTCTTTTAATGAATAGATTTATTGACTTTTTTTTTCCAACTCCTTTAATGAATAGAGTTATTGACTTTTCAGTTTCCAATTCCTTCAAAGAATTGACCTCCTATAAGTCTAGATCCTGGTCAAGTACCCTTCTATCCTTGTCCAAGCTGACACCCTATGTTTGAATAAAGGAAATTGTAATTGGTTTTTAACATATATTTCCCTCAATTGCAACTTTAACCTACTAATTAACACTGATAGGATCAAACGGAGAGAATTTTAAAATCTTTTGCAAGCTTTCCTAATATGTCTCTTAAAAGTCAACTTTTTTATTAGAGAAAATCGAACAAAGACTATAAAAATGTTATGCTAAATCTCATTGATTATTTCTGAGTGAACACCATTATTGAAAAATATTAAGTTCATTGTAAAAATTCCATTTAAACTTAATAAAGATGCCAATTCTACCAAGTCAAGTCATAATCGATGCCTCTAGGTCAATTTCAATTTGTCATAATATAATGTAAACTAATTTAATAATCATAGAACCTATATCTTTTTCATAAAATATAAAATGTACTATATTAATAATCAGGGAGAAATATTAATTATAAACTACTTAATCTTTTTTAGGCAAATAATGAGTTTCATCTCCCAAATTGATAGATAAATTTATCATAATTGTTAAAAGTTTTTATATTCTCTATTTTTATTTAAAATAAGGCTTTTGTTAATTATAAATTTGTTCAAATGATAAATATAAAATAGTTTTATTTGTACCTAACAACTAAGTTTTATGTCTTTCAGGTTTAAAGTAGCACCATTTTTAATTTAATAGATAATGTTAAGAAAAAAATCTTTTAACCATTTAAACCTTAATGCTAATTTATATTAATGATATTCCTGTACTATCTACTAATGAACAACTTATCGAAAGTTGTAAAAATTTTATGAGATTGTGAAAAAATATGATGCCATGCATTCTAATAGAAATGCAAATTGTAAGATGTCATGTTGAGTTTTTTGGCATAGAAATCCTTAACAAGGTTTAACCTCAAACTCACATCAGAAAAGAATCAATTAAGTTCCCTAACTTAGAGTTCACTAAAAAATAGGTCCAATAATTATTTGAAATTGTTAATTATCTTAATAACCACCTCAATTTTATCTTAATCCCATAGACACAAATTTTAAAGAAAGATGATCCACCTTAGTCATGCAATTATGTATTATATAAAAAAAGAAAGATGATCAACCTTAGTCATGCAATTATGCATTATATAGAAAAGAACGTGGTGAAGAGCTTGTCACTTCTCTAAAAATCTCTTTTGATGAAAAAAAGAATGATAAATATTGAGGACCTATCTTATTAGAAAAGTAAAAATAAAAATATGTTTATACAGAAGTTATGGATTCAAAGACTCTGAGATGCATTATCACTCAACTTTGGCTACAACTATAATGCTTGATATTTTTTAAAGATGAAACAATTCAACAAAGGGTACTAATCAATTATTGTGATGATCTAAATGGTTCACCAAATATGATTTTGATGTCACACACACACATACACACATAGATATATATATATAAGAAAAAAAATCCATTTACGTACATATTTCCAAACCCTCAAAACATCTTGTCTTTTCTAGAATCATCCCAATTAAGATTACTCATATATATAACTTTAAGAAAGACTTACCATTAATTGATTCAAGCTGATCAAAGTCTTCCATTATTAAAGCATGTTCATAAAAAAAAATAGTCTCACAAAATCTTTGGCAATATTACTTGGTTGACTATACCTTTGAATTGGATTTGAATTACATAATCTAGGTGACCCATTATAAATTTTTAGTGCAAGTACTCACACATTGTCGATTTTAATTCTTTATATTCCAAGATTCATAAGAATCAAATAAAGTTGCTACCAGCCCATGAAGAAGAGACCAGTTATTAAGTCTATATATTCATTAACTTGCTTTGGATCGTAGAAAACAAGAAGACCAAAATTGATATAGAATGATGATTTTGATATTGGTGAAGACGTTCAACCATCCCTTGAACTAGAACCAGTTAACAACCAATAAGGACTATACAATTCTTAAGCATTGTTTATGTGCAACTAATGGAAATATTTAAATAAATCAGTTTGATGTAAGCAATAATTTCATATACTACACTGATGTAAGTAACAAATTCATGGTAAGGTATTATGAGGATATAAGCACCATCCCCCTATGTATTAACGTGGGATGATCCCAACTGAATTTAAGAAATAGAATGTCTTCTCCTTTAATTACGTTTTAAACTTCTCTCTTTATGAATCAGATCTTTATCACGTTAGCTCCAATGAAGAATATGATATATTCTACCATCCTAGTTGCAGATCTTAAACATAAAAATTTCGCTGTTCTCTGTGGTTTCAAATATCTGTTTGATGATGTATTATTAATTGAGACATTGAAACTTTTAACCTACACTGAACTTCACACTTTACCCTTAGAAATACTAGCACGCTCTATATAATGATTTGATCTTATTCCTTGTAACAAGTAGAAACACTTAAAAGAGTTCCTATGAACTACTTGGGCCACCTCCAAAAACATAATTTCATGATAGTTTTATTTTTAAAGAAACTTGAATTGCAATAAGGCTGAAACGCTGTCCTAGAATTTATTTGGATACCATTAATTCACATCCAAGAATTCTAGAAAATGTGTGAATTACCCAATGTTGTGAATACCGTACCGGACTCGGTACCGGATTGAGTTCTGGAACGGAACTGTACCGGTACCGGTTGGTACCGGGTACCG
>JAOQMP010000756.1:0-13916 GCA_027563575.1 Erythroxylum pedicellare
ATTTCAATCAACTCATTCACTTTAACTTTCATAACTCATACAACTCTACTCAAATTTCAAAGTCATCAAAACCCATCGCTTATTTTTCATCAATTTCCTTTAAGCATAAATACATCTTTAACACAATACATATACTAACACACTCATTCAGGTTCATTTAATATTTCTAAATTCTACTCAAAGATCGGGGTCCAACATATATTGTTAATTTAACCTTTATCAATCCACTATTTCCATCAAACATTCTTAGTACCTCAAGAAGATCAATTTCTATTGTTTCTTACAAGGTCATAATGTTCTGGTTACCAAAACTCCGTGAAGTAGTAGACATCATTATTGTCATATATGCTTAGGTGTGTATCATCAAAGTCATCCCATTTTATTCAAAGATTCATTTCTAACAGATCACTAATTATCTTACAATAGTGATACTTTGATCCCAATTAATCCTAGATAATATTTCTCTCTTTATCCTTACCACGATCGGGGTTTCCTCGCATTAAGACATACTTACATCAACTTTACCCTAATTTTCTAGAATTTACATCTTCTAGTGTTACATCACGTCATAATGATTCAACTGCCATACTGGTTGCACTAACTCTTCTCATTTGATTCATCATCTCTTTCTTTAACTCATCTTCCTATTGTTATTTATTACATCTCCCATATGTATATTCTCAATCAATTTAGAATTATAGATGCATAATCATCATAAAATTCTGATCTCAATTTTCATTAGTATATTCTTACGGTGGATTGTAACTCTTGTCACAAACAACCACTTCGGTTCCAATTTCATCTTTTTAAGATCATAACAATTTATGTTTTCATTACATTCTACTTGTACACTTTAATCTCATCATTTCCACTTATCTACCTATTTTACTCAAACAATCCATGATAATACATTCACATTTTTATCACATTTGGGGATAAAACATCATAATATAATATTGGCGTCATATTCAATAATACATCCTCCAATACAATGGCATTGAATCATTATTTATCATATCTAACTATGTACTATTTCCCATTTCTACTTATCCACAACTTTCATTTTCTCATGTTCTGGAAAAGCATCATTCTTCTCACTAATTCTATCAACTCAAACTCTTATCACATGCTCATGCACGTGACTCATACATATGTGACTCAGACTAGGGATCAGTTGCTACTATCTGCTATAACATGACAAAAATGAATGTATCTTGACATATATTTCGAAAAATGCCTATGTAAGATTCTAATTCAGGGCTCTGATACCAGACTGTAGCACCTAACACTCTCAAGACACGTACTCGACATCCTGAGTGATGTCTGAGTGTAAATCCCGCAAGGGTGGCATGCTAGAATAATTGAACACTTGAAACTCAGTACAAATTAAACAAAAAACAATATAGGCATATGTGGAAATCAGTAATTAAATTGGGCCCATACTTTTATTTCATAAAAGTCGAAATCACAATTCTCATTACACTTTGATAAATCTCTTTCACAAAACATTTCCAAATTTCACTAGTTATTACAAAAAGAGATATTTGAATAC
Source organism: Erythroxylum pedicellare (assembly GCA_027563575.1). Lineage (NCBI taxonomy): Eukaryota > Viridiplantae > Streptophyta > Magnoliopsida > Malpighiales > Erythroxylaceae > Erythroxylum > Erythroxylum pedicellare. The sequence continues at coordinate 1,553 of JAOQMP010000756.1, forward strand.
ATATTGTACAAAAATCGCAAAATATACAAATTTATACAAAAATTAGAAAATATAAATACAGACGCGAACTAATCCTAACCTCTACCTCTTATTCGCATACAGTGTCTGTACTCCCGTTAGCCTAATAGGGTAACTCTTCTAAGCCTGAAAAATATTGCAAATTTTGGGTGAGTTTTGCGAACTCTGTGAGTGACCATCCTCGATGGCTCACTCAGTCACATAACACATAATTCACATCATTTATTTAATAATCATATTGTATCACATCCACCTGATCAATCGTTCATATTTTACATTCAACACAATATCATCATTCATATAATGCATATGCAGTATAAATAAGACTCACTTTTCATTTGTTACTTTGTTGTGACTGAGTGCCTAATTACTAGCTGATATTCCTTAGTGGATACCTAGTTGTATCAGATAATGTCTCATATCCCTTAATGGATATCGGGTACATTCACACTGAGCCCGAGGCTCTTTTTCAAATTATGAGCTTTAAGCTCTTTTCGGTGGCTAATCTGGTCACAATTGCCTTTATTTTTCATGCACTCATGTAATGGAATACATCAATCACATATGATCAATTAGTCACTTTCACATGTCATCGGACCTTAGTCCAGCATTCAACATTTAAGTTGAGAATCATTCTTTCATTCATATGCATGTTCACATTTTTCTTCAAAACTAGGTCCAGAATTTAACAATTAAGTTAAGAAGAACTTATTTCATCACGTTCACATACAAGTAGCACTTCAAATATCACATGAATACATCAAGAACTTCAGACCTTCAACGTCCAAAATTAAACAATCAATCTCACATTTGCATTGCATGATCATTCGGTACATAATTTATTTTACATAATTCAAATATAGAATTTAAACGAAACAAACACTTTAAGTAAGACCATCTCGATCGACTCATAATATGCTCCAGATTAGCAATTGCTTCCAAGATCTAGAAACGTCTGAATGTGGACGTTTATCCTACACATCCAAATTATGCAATACACACGTTACACAGACATTAATAATTGCACAATTACAAGCATTCATTTATGCACAAATATGTATACAGAATAAGTACTATGCATGCTCAATGACAATCCAGGGTATATTTTCAAATTTCACACTATCTGCATTCACATTTTAGAACTCAATTACTCGTCATTTCATTTGTAGCATTATTTGCTCTCACAAATAACAATTTCTCATTCACTTTAACTTGATACACTTTACTCCTCTTTATTGAATCACAACTTCAATCATATGAATATCTTTATTCACAAACAAACTCATATATTTGGTACTTTGATATCAACAATTCATTCACTAATGTCATTCCAACATTACAAGATCATACATTATCCAAATTCTCATTTCTTCTTATAATTTTCTCCAAATTTCTTAACCTTTGGGTCTATTTTTCATGAACATCCTAACAAGGAAGATGAAGTAATTTAATAAAACTTTCGTCTAGAAAAATCTTCCTCATTATATTAAGTTTCTAATGGCACTGAAATCATTCACTTTGGTTCTGTAATCTAAAAGTTATACTCCAATTAATTTGGAATGTTCATAATCAAAAACAGTATCCTGTACTCAACTTTAATTCAAAAATCTGGAATCCTAGAATTAAAATTTGATTTCTTCAAAAAAATTGTATTCCTATGTTTCTAGTTTACTCCAAATCAAAAATCATTCAATTCGGATAACTACAGAATAAAATATTGTCAAAATACCAAAGCCCGTTCAATGAAATCTTTCTAGTTTTCATATTCTAGCACAATCATCATTTTCATCTTGAATCCATTAACCTAATTAAAATTAAGTCTCAAATGTGCAACATAAATTTAAAACTGTGCATCACAACACAAATGAGTCACAGGCGTGCAACCATAATGCACGCTCGTACACACCAACAAAATTAAGTCATGGTCGTGCAACCTCATTACACGGCCGTGCACAGCCAATCGAACCAGACCCATAGTTTTTGTTCAATCTCTCCCAAATGATTTTAGATTGTTATAGTTTTTTATTAGAGGTATATTAATGTGTTAAGAGTCTAATGGTTCAAGTCCCATGTCATTTGGAGGTCGGGAGAGCAAGATATGGCCAAAAGATCGAAGGATGTTCACATCTGCCTCTAGTCTTAGAAGTCTCGATCGTGCATGAGAATGATCACGATTTTTCACTCGCCTATCAAAGTCACAATCGTGCTGTCTCCAGCAAAAAGAGGAAAGTTACGATCATGTAGAAGCATGATCATGCTTTCCCACTTCCTCTCCCAAAGATGCAATCGTGCTTCTTCTCTTCAGATACTGCGATTTTCTCCACTGATGCATTTCTTCTTTCATTTTTTTGCATATTCATTTTCTGCATTCTCCTTGTTTTCTTCCTCGAACTTTTATTTTCGACTCTTATTTTAGCTCAACTCATTCTTAAACAAATTAAAAACCATAATTAACACCAAATATCAAAAACATCTCATATTCACGCATTTTCACTTTCCTACGTTTCTTTATTTTCTTCACTATTGCACTTTTTTTTATCTCTTGTACATTTTCTTCTCTAACTTCCATTTTTATCATTCCTTCTCATATCTAAACATTACCCTGAACCTATTTCTTACCTCTAAACTTATTAGATGTCATTTCTCAAAACATCCAAAATACTCATGCACACAACCGAAAAGAAAAACAGAGCATATATATGAATATCAACTTTCAAAAAATTCTGCATTAATTCCATATATGTTTTCGTTGATCTTTCAACTCCAAAATTCATTTTAATACCATTTGATAACATTTTTATCATCAAATACAAAAAAAAACAAAAATCCATATTTTCATCTTAAACCTATGGTGTTCATGAAAATATGTGTTCATGAAACTAACCATTTTCTCATGATCATGAAATGACAAATAAATCACCATTTTGTTTTATAAACCAACAACTCAAAAGGTTTAACAAGATACTTAGTTGTTAAAACTCCAAATTCATGAAAATCTCAAGAAGCCCTAATTCCTCATGCAACCATGTACATCATTTTAAAGGTGATTTAGGTTAGGTTTTTCTTGAGCTAAAAAAAAAAGATAACAAAGTAGGAGTGGTAATAGATAGAAGAAAGCAAGATTTAACTTTGATAAAGGTTTGATGAAAAACTTTATGTAAAGGAACAAGCTTGAAGAACAGAACCACGAAAAAGATATTTTTAAGACAAGAACAGTACTTTGTCTTTCAAAGTGAAGAAAAATGTGACTTGGTCTTTCAAAGTAATTGTATGTTAAAAGTTGAACTAAATAAGTGACACTTGTCACTTATCTAACATCTAAGGCTCTAACAAAGTTCTTATTGAACTAGTCTCATATCTCCCATCCTTTCATTCCAATTATCTCTAAAAGTCTTCAATATCCCTTATTCTCATCTTTATTTCCATTCATCAATTTACTTGCCAAGTGGCATTTTTCCTAGTCCAATAATATCCAACCATTTTGGAAATTTCTCCTTAACAAATATTCCTAAAAAAATTCTAAATCCATAAATTCAGTCTTCAATTCAATTTTCCATACAATTAAATCACAAATTCTAAATAAAAAATCACCTTTCATATATCAATTAATTATACTCAGAATGTCAATGAATGTATGTACAGTTATTTTAATGTGTGCAAAAATTCAAATTCACGTATGTGTAAGCTAACAATATGCATAAGCATGAAAATGCATTTTTCTTAATCTCTTATTGATCTCACATGCACCTTATTTTTGGGTTCTAACTCTTAATATGGGAATGGGATGTTACACAATATAAGCTATGTCATGTCTGTTATAATTCACGAGGAATATAACACTTCCTATAATTTTAGCATACTCGGCTTGTAAAATACTAAAACCTTTGTTCTTTCTAAGAGATATAATAGAATCATAGGGAGTTCTCACATTCACAACATCAAAGCAACCAAAATTTTTAAACAATTTTTCAATAAAATGTGATTGACATAAAAGAAAAGCCAATTTTGATTTTCCTCATTTTAATACTAAGAATCACATCAACTTCTCCTAAATTTTTAATATCAAATTAAAAATTTAAAACTATTTTGGTCTTATATAAAAAATCCATCAACTAAGTGCTCCTTTCCCACAAAGTTCCCATCTTTGGTAATTATGACCTTATCAACCTAAAAAGTAATTTTTAGTCTCGCTTCATTAAACAAAATACCAGATACTAAGTTCTTATACATGAAGGGGGCATACAAGACATCATCCAAAGCTAAAGTTTTTCTAAAAGCAAGTTTAAGGAAGATCTTTCCTTTACCAAGTACTTAAATAATTGTTTAGTTTCCCATAAAGACACATTCTTAATTTATAACATCCTCAAACTGGTGGAACAATTCCTTATTGGTAGAAAGATGCTTTGAAGCACTACTATTCATTACCAAGTAGTTTTGTTATCCACCAGGTTAGCCTCCAAGATTACAGTAGCTATAATTCCATCCTTTTAAACAATATTGGCTTGGGGTGCATATTGGGTAGTAGACTTTTGATATTAGTTTTATTGTCTTTTATGAAGATGGCATTGATATGCCTTATAGTTTGGCTTTCCATATATATAGCAGGCTACCTTCTTGTTCTTAATTCCTCCATTAGCTTCTTGAATTGATTTTGCTTTTTATGTTTCCCATTCTTTTAATTCTTCTTGCCTTTGCCTTTTCTTTTGAAAGTGTCCTTAGAAGTGCCAACAGAAGACTCAACTTAGCTTTAACAAAAATTTAAGAAACATAATTGAGCTTATCTTTAAGGTATTTAGCCTCCTTAGTTCTTATGTGACTAATGAGCTCCTAGACTTCTATGTCTTTTTTCTTTTATTTCAGTTGATTTCTATAATCACTATAGGATAGTAGGAACTTCTCTAACAACATATTTACTTGCAACACATCTTCATGACCTCACTTAGCACATCAACCAACATTTTCTTATATTTGTGAACTTGGTCCATCACTGGTTTGTCATTCACCATTTGAAATTGCAACATTAAACCACATATTATCATCTGCCACATAATTCTTCTCTAAGGTGTCCCAAATAATCTTAACAAATTTTTTATTCACAAAGAAATCAAATAGAGAGTTGGTCATATGGTTCAACAGATGTCTTTTAACTATTTTATTATCCTTTTCATGCTTCATCCTAGCCTCTTCTTCAGTTAGTGTGTTAGCAGTTTCGTTAATAAATGGAAGATCATTAAATAACACATAACCTCCTTCTAATTTCTCATAGAAAATGAGCAATTTTTAGGACCAATTTTTGTAATTAGTTACATCCAAAGTTAGAGTTTAGAGAGGTCAAGTAAGAGTTACAATGATACAACCGTTATAGATTTCTATTGTGAAATGATTTTTGCTATCAAATTATACAAAATTAAAGATATAGTAGAGGAAAAAACTTATCGAATAGTTATGTTCTGGTATAGCCACTTCCTTAAAAGAAAAATGCAATTAGTCTATAAACTCATGCACTCAAGGTTGAAGACTTAGAACTTGCAAAAAATGCATTTAGCTAGAGAAAAGAGTATTATCAAGTTTTTAGAAGTTTGTTGATACAAGAAAAACTAGAAAATATTCAATATATAAAAGCAAATCATATGATAGGGGAGAATCTGTAGGTGAGGAGAAAAATGGAAACAAATTCAAAAAAATTTCATAAAATTTCTAAAAAGGGTTTGTAATGTTCAAAAGCAAATGAGACAAAAAATGCAAAGACCCCGTCAAAGAAAAATTCTCTAACGAAAAGTAAACAAGTTAGACATATAAAAGATAGGAAATAACCTAATCTGAATCAATAACTTGCATTTGTATTGTGCTCAACCCAGACTAGACTAAGTGAGCAGACAGTACTCACATGAATTTGACCTATATCTAACTCCTTACCAAAGTACTAAAGGATGTTACTTAAACCAAAGTAGGACAAGAATATAACACATTTGGTAAACAAGTAAAGGATGGGGTCATTTATACAATAATTGTAACTAATCTAATATTAATCTTAACACTTCCCTCAGGTTCAAGTTGGAATAATAAATGTAAACTTGAGTTTTTCTACTAAAATTTGAAAATGAGTTGTAAAACGTGTTTTGGTAAATATATGAATGTATTGGTTAGCCAAGGATACAAGAATAAATGTATAGTGCCTTGAGTAACATAATGACGAACAAATTACAATCAATTCAATGTGTTTTATATGTTTATGAAAATGTCATTATAAGAAATTTGGATAGCACTTATATTATCATAATGATTCATAGTAATAGAGGAATATATGATGCAAATAGTAGTTAATAAATCCCCAACCAAAGTAATGTAGATGTAGCATTAGCAAAAGCACAATATTCAAATTTAGTAGTAGACCAAACATTATACACTAAGAGAGAACCGCACAAGAAGAAACACTAAGTAGTGGTAGAACTAGGATTTATTATATCACCAACTCAATCAATATCAAAATAGTGAGATAATAATGAGAAAGAGTTAAAATAGAAGTGTAGTTCATGGAAAAGAGTTCCTCTAATGTAACAAAGTATCTGAATTATGACAAAAAATTGAGATGAGTGAGGAGTAGATCAAAATTAATTGACCAAATGAATATCATATAAGGTATCAGATTGAATAATAGTAAGATAGATAAGAATACTAGTAAGTTATCGATATCAAGTGAAATCATCAAGAAGAGTGTCATCTAAAGGAGTAAGCTTATAGTTATATTCCGAAGAAGTTGATATAACTTTACTTTTGGTGATGCTAGAGTGACAAACTAAGATAAATGCATACTTAGCTTAAGAGAAATAATAGCCTTCAGAAGTATGAGAAAATATAAGACCTTAAAAGTAACTAAAAGAACTCTTCATTCTAAAAGGTTGACTAAGATAATGTTGTAATTCTAAAATTCTAAATTTATCATCTCATGTTATTATTATATTATCAATATCAATTAACATAAGGACAAAGACCCTAACAGTTTGATGAATAAAAAAGTGTAGAATTTTGCGAAGTAGAAATAAGGTCAAAGTAACCAAGGGTGAAGTTGAATTTTGCAAACTAAGATCTAAGAAGCTTATTTCAATCCATACAAGCCTCATCAAAGCCTACAAACCTTATAAGAAGAAGGATAATCTAGAGGAGAATGCATGTAAACTTTTTCCAATAAATTCCTATGAAGAAAATCATTTTTAAAATTTAGTCCTATTTTACATATTTGATCAACATAGATAAGATTTAGGACTAAATTGGTTACATAATAGGTTTCATGAATAGTAAGATTGGGGGTAGATGCATGAATAGTATAATGATACTCATTTTAGTACCATTTTCAATGTGGATTGATGGTAAGGAAGAGACAAGTATTAGAGAAGACAAGAGTTTGATATCAAAAGTCATATGATTGCAACACATAGTCATAAGGTCAATGAGAATTACCTGTGCTAGTAAACATAGAAGTTGAGGAATTATAAGGGATAATATGTTTGAATAGTGCCTTAACATCACTCACAGTGAACTTGAACATCAGTGGCAGTAATGGTGAACTAGGAATATCCAAACTTTTAGATGCCAGTAAAGGAATTGGAAAAGATGATTTATTTAAATATTGTCTCAAGGTACTTATAATAATAGAGCCCTAAATGGTAGTAGCAATGATAAAATGTGCAAAACTATAACCAGTTTGATGAAAATTTCTTATAGAGTTGATTGCCATATTACTAATGTGAGGGTCGAGTGGTTGTAAACGTAACTTCAAAATATAGAGTTTTGTCTAGATTAAGGCAAGCCTCTTAAAAAACAATCTCCAAAATAACAATATCTAGTATAAGTAGTGAATTTTAGTGAAATAGAGAGGCATTTTAAACTAATTGAACATGTGCGTGAAAATCATCCATAGACTGATCAAAGCTACTATTTTAAATTATAATGAGATTCTATACTAATAATAATGTGTAAGCCCGATAGTTTAAAATTGATTAGCTAAAACATTTAATATTTCTTTTGTAATTTCATAATCAACAAATTGAATATGAATCGATGAAACTGAGGTAGTATAGAATTATGTGACGATGTGATAATATTTTCTATCCTAATTTTTAAGACAACCAATAAAATTTGCATCAATTTCATCTATCTCTTTATTTGGCTCACTAACATCTCTTATTAACCTATTGAAGACATTTCCTTGTACCTAAGGATTGTAGTTTGAGTAAGTTAAGACAATTAAAATAGGTTTAGCAATATCAGATTTCTTCATAATAGATAACCTATCAAAACTGGAATAATTCTTAGAGATGAAAAAAAACTTTTTACTAAAAGCTACACGTCCATAAAGTATTCTTCTTCAACTTGTATAACTCTCATCTGTTTTAACTTACAACTATACTAAAAAAGGTAACAAGCTACTAGGAGACAAACAATAAATGGCATGTAAGACTATATGGCTTTTCAGAGATAGGATGTGGTAATAACAGTGTCTGAAAATTGGACGACTATATGGCTTGCTAGATATGGACTCATTAATACTAATGTGTAGCAATTGGGGGAGTGCGTCTGGTGATCTTTTGGCTAGGCAATAGCTAGATAGGTGAAAGAATTATCAATAGACAGAGAGTACAAATTAATGGCAACAAAAACAACCACTATGATTAGAAGCACGCAATAGAGGAGCAAGATATTAGAGATGGTTTGTACATAATAGCATAACATGTAGTGGATAACACAATTCTTAGTTACGCATCTAGGATTGAACGTGAAAGTTAATGATCAACAAAAATACAAAAAATACCTTATTTTGCTTCCATAATTTAAACTGAGCTTTTCAAAATCGAAAAGAATGTGTTTTTACGATGACCTTTACGAAAGTTGGTCATCAAGATGTCGGTAACATCTTTTTCCAACTTTCTTAACACGTGAACCTTTTGAAGGGTGAGAGAATTTGAATGTTCACAATTTGTTTAAGTGATTGCAAGAGACCTTAATCTTATATATATAGCTTTTATATTAGGCTTCCCCATCACAGGTCTAATATAGATCCAGCCCATACTAATTAGGGTCTATATTCTTTGTTATAATTCAGCCCGTGAACCTAAATGCTTTATTAGGTTACTTTATTATCTTTAATTAGATCAAATTCGGTTCACTTAACCATGAATTTATTAAAATTGTAGAAATGTAATTAATTGTTATCTAATTTCCAAAAACATTCTAACATTCTCCCCCTAGATAATAATTAGTTACTATAGTTGTAATAGTTATAAAAACTAGTACAGAAATGGTTAAGCCAAATCAATCTATAGTTCAACCAAGTTTAAAAACAATTTGAATTAAAGATAGTGAAAGTCCATCACTCCATCTCGTAAGGCTTTTAATATCAAAAAATGTCAAATCTATATGTCATGTGTCACATAGATCCAATACAATATTGCATATCTAATATCTTACTAACATAAATAAGAAAATGGGGCATAGTAAACTAGGATGCTACCTGTATGATCTGAAATTTATCACCTTTCTATTTGTAGGTCTCAATTTCTCTGAACTTTATGTTAAACTGCATTAGATAAATTTATTTTCTCTCACTGAATGCTAAACTGCATTAGAGAAAACCCTTATAGGATTAAACACTTATATCCCCCTATTTTACATCAAAACCCATGAATTTATAAATGTATCTATATGTTTCATAATGATGTAGGCCCAAGGTCAATCTATATATATATGACCAATGACCTTTTAAAATGCTTAAGATCTATAATAGTCGGTTTCCATACTGAGGGTTAGATTATTAGAATATTGAGTCATATCATTTTAGAATTAATGAAGTTCATTTCATTCCATACATATTATTAGCATACACACATGAATCGTGATTTAGTAAACATTGCAAAGATTGTATATGCACTCAATTGACATATTCTGGGACATGAAAGGTTTAAAAGAATTGTGATTTGATTGTGTATTATTTACATCTTAAATTTTGGTTTAAAGGATTACAATTAATAATTTGGGATTAATTATGACAATTGGGAGATTGGTGAATTAATATGTGCCTTTAGTCTAGAAAAAATGTCAAGTGGCAAGATAAGTTGACACATGGCAGTAAAAAATAAGTGACACATGGCAGTAGGATTGAGTGATAAATGACTTAGAAAATTAGGTGATAAATGGCTTAGGGAGCTAAGTGACAGCATGTCATAACGCTAGTCAAATAAAATAAGTAGACTATTACTATAGCAGTGTTGAGTTTAGGTTAATCCCACAGAGAGTGTGTGCAAAGTTTATGAATTGAAAGTAACTAGTGTTTAGTAAAAACAAATTAAAGAAAACATATGAAAATGATAAAAGTGGGGAATTCGGTAGGGACCTGATTCTTTGGTTCAATCTCAGCCTGTACCCTAACTAAGCATATTTCATTGATTTTTTGTTCTTTAACCTATCCTAGCAACTATTAATCGTGAGTTAATAACTAACCCGAGTTTTCCCTTAGGTAGTGTTTAATCAAGATACGATCGTTAATTAAACCTAACCATCGAATAACCTAGGATATGATCTTTAGATTTAATTAGCCAGTAGCATTATGAATTAGGGAAATTGATTAATCAAAGCAACAATCACATACGATGCGTCATTAAACCTACGTCATATTATCCCTAACGATTACAAATTATCAATCACTATACATGAATTTCAACATAACAATTACGGATTATATCAAAATTCTAGCAATGGGTTTGCAATTAAATGATTCAATGTATGCATTAAAACCATCTTTTCACAATACCCAATGGGTTCATAGACAAACAATCGAAAATAACAAAAATTTGATTATCCATACACAATACCAAAATCAATTAACACAAGATAACATAATCAATTTCTAATGAGAGAAAGAAATAACAAAAATAGTGAAATACACTTAACCTGGTTCGTTGACATCAATGTCACCTTCGAACCGGTGTCTAGACGTTTAGCCTTCCATGAATCTCTCCCAGAAAAATGCTTCAACCCCTATTCAATGTCCCTAGCTGAAGCCCCTTTCACTGCGCCTCCACTCCTCGCTCACACAAGTCTCTTCTCTTCACTATTCGTTAATGGGACAATTAAGTTTTTAGGTACAAGGCACTATTTATGCCTCACTCCCTCTCTCACCAACTCTCTTCTGTCGTCCCCTCATTGTTGATTGGTGTGACGAATTATAATGTGGTCCAAAGATAATGTTCACACTTTAACCCCTTTAATGGTTCTGCCACTACTTGATGTTTTCGTTAAAATGCACCATGCATGAACACCGGGTCTGCGTTTCGTAGACACTATCTACATTAAACGTAGAACCTCTGTGTGAAATGTAGACATGTTCTGTATGAAACGCAGACTGCATTTTATCTCCATGCTGCTATCATTTTGCTTTTAATTACTACTCTCTATTAGTGTGTTTTGCTGCCTTCTTCCTCCTTATGTTGCTATATAGGCTGTCATTTTAATGCACATGGTGCTTGATTATGGATTGCTAGAGTTTTAATCATCTCCATATAATTAACACAATTACATTAGTCCATTAAGTTTAAAAATTTGTTCAACTTAGGCTAATTTTACAGTAAAATTCAGAATAAATAATTTTGGGTTTTAACTAGTAAAATATGAATAATCATGCCCAAATGTGTAATAAAATAATTATATGGACTAAGTTTAGGAGTATAAAAGATGTAATATTTTACACTTATCAAATTCCCCCACACTTAGCTTTTGGTCGTCCTACAATAAAACATTAAAATTAGCTCATAAACCCAAAAAGAACATTTACTCAATTCCCATATTTTCTATGAATATATAATCATAAAAAATATATATGACTTTCAAAAATCATAGCAAGAAATCAACATTTCAAGCTTTTACTCATGATCAATCAACATTCACCATCTTCAAAAACTGAGCAATCTAATGGTAGACTCAAAAAATGTGTTTCACTAAAATATATCCACGAATACACTCAATACCATTTATGATCATGACAATCTACAACTTTGCATATCATTTCATTTCTCCACCACTAAAATTCACATGTAAAATGATGAATCAGAGGACTTTTCAAGGTTGTAATGTGGGCAAAGGTAAGGTGAGATGTATTTGGGTTAAATAGCATGAAAGTCATTAAATCCAGTGAAACAAAGCAACACTCATCAAAACTGGGTATCGTCAGCTATGATGAATGCAACATTTATATTTCACAACCTCATTCAACTCTCACACACAAACCACATGAAGCATATATCAATCTGAAGGAATCACTCATACAATTTATGCCAACAATACATTGAAATCACAA
>JAOQMP010000793.1:0-13911 GCA_027563575.1 Erythroxylum pedicellare
CAAACGTTTGTAGGAAGTAGGTAATAGCCATTAGAATGTATTATTCATCAAGATGTACTTAAGGAAGATTCAACTTTGATCATATCTCATATGCACTAAAACTGAAGCATAACTTAAATACATATTTAGTCCTGATTTAGCTTGATCGCCTAGATTAAGACCTTAGATAATTGAATGCCATATCCAATGGGATTTCATTTGTTGGAAATTTAATCAAGCGACATACTTAAGACTAAATTGTAGACCATCCTTAGGATCTTGTGTGAGGATACCTAGGATTAACGAACTTAGTTTTAGGCTTCTTTTATTGAACGCCTTTTATTCCGAGTTATCTATGAACTAAGTGGGTGACTCAGATTTAGAAGAGAAGGGAATCCCCATGAACATTGGGTTCGACTTGCTTAAGTGAAGTAATTCCTAGATCAATTCATCGTCCCTATTTTTAGTGTCCAATTCAATTAAAATCCGATACTTTAGCCGATTTCTGTCATTTGATTAAATCTAGTCATTTTTAATTCATAACTTGCATTTTTCTTATTTCCTTGATTTGCTTACTTTATTTTATTTTATTTCAAATCAATCAATTCTTGATCGTCTGAGTAATTTTTCATCGTTTAATTTAATTATCTTACGTGTTGGAATTCCCTTCGGTACGATATTTGGTTCTTACCATTTTATATTACTTGTCGATAAGATGCGCTTGCCTCTAATCGGTTTAGAGAGAATTCAATTTATATTTTTTGTTTAGACCGCATCACATTTCTTTTATAAGCTTTAGAGAATGAGATTTTATTGAGTTATTAACTTAAAGAAATTATATATTAAAACAAACTTTAAATTGAGTTTTTAAAAAAATATATTCAATAAAATTATGTCAAACTTTTAATCTATAAGAATTTTCAAATTTTAAGTTATGTACATTTTTTAAAAAATTATTCCTTTGTTTAGAAAAGAATTGCATACATGTTCTATAGTTTACTTAATGATTTACCTAGTCAAATATGACGTTTCATAAGAGTATGCATTTAATTTTCTTTTGATTTTTAAAGCCTTGTTTAAATTTTCTTAAAAGAAGTGCTAGATTTATACTTTAATTATATAGTGGAGAATTCTAGATTACATGTACCATCTAGGTTCAAAGAAATAAATATATAATGTTCTTACATGAAGTACTTAATAAAAATACATTATATAAACAAATCTAGTTTGCCTATGATCTGAGCCTATCCGAGTCTAAGTCATATGACTTGAGGCTAAACCCTAAGAGACTTGAATCACTATTAATTCAAAATAAAATCCTAAGCCTAATCAGGCTGAAAAATTTTGTTTTCTTAATTTAAAAGAATAATATTAGCAAAAAATTATCTTACATAAGGGAATAACCTAATCAAGGTCTAAAATTACTAGGAAAATGATACTAAGTAAATAGAAAAGTCCCTTAGGACCACTTGGGACATTAATAAAATAGTTTAGTTTCACTAGAACTAGTACAAACCAAATAGTAGGATAAACCAGTAATAGCACAAGTGAGTGGCAATGTTTGAGTCCCATCCATAGACATAAGGTTACGCATAGTATATAAGGGTATAAACAATCATCGCATCCCTAACTTTTCAAACGTTTGTAGGAAGTAGGTAATAGCCATTAGAATGTATTATTCATCAAGATGTACTTAAGGAAGATTCAACTTTTATCATATCTCATATGCATTAAAACTGAAGCATAACTTAAAGATCTTAAGGTCATTTTTGTTAGGATATTTAATTTTTAAATCCTAGAGGATGACCTGATTCTACAACAGAGTTTGAGCTTAGAGTCTAAACCAACCAAGAATGTGACATCCCACATCAGCTAAAGAGGAGAACAAAGTATGCCTTATAAGGGTATGGATACCTCTTCCCCACAGACGTGTTTTCCCGGGAGGGGGAAGAGGAAAAATATGAGGGGTTTGGCCTGAGGGGCAACCCAAAGTAGACAATATCTGTGGACAGGTGGGCTGGGCTATTATAAGTGGTATTAGAGCCAGTGCCTGAACCGTTGTGCTAGTTAAAGGGGGTGAAGAGTGTGAGATCCCAAATCGGTTGGAGGGGAGAACAAAGTGTGCCTTATAAGGGTGTGAATACCTCTCCCCCTAAAATGCGTTTTCCCAAAGGTGGGAATAGCAAAATCGTGAGGGGTTTAGCCCTAGGGGCAATCCAAAGCAGACAATATCTATGGACAGGTGGTCTGGGCTATTACAAAGAATTTATCTCTAACTAAAATTAGTGTAGGGACATGTATAGAATAGATAGATTGGGTTCTTAATATCTGTTTGTTAGAAATAAGAAGTGTCATTTAATAAGGGGATCCACTTAACTTTGTCTAAATTCTTAAGATATCTCCTTAATGCCAACCAAAGAATGAATGTAGCTTTAAGATAATGGTCTATAAACTAAACAAACTTAGACTAAGGAGCTTTTTATAATAAAGGGTTAAATATAGAAGAGCATAAGGAGTTTGTGTACTTTCCTAAAAAATGTTTAACTTAGATGATCGAACCTATATTAAATGCGTTAAAACTATAGTTTAAGACCTCAGCTAAAAGTTGAGACAATCCCTGTGTACACCAAACCAATTGTTAACCTTAATCACCATATTAACTTTAGCATTAGTTAGAATGATCAACTGTAAGGAAGGGAAAGCAGGATGTAGATACAAAGGGCTATAGTTGGACCAATTATCAAAATAAAAGTTGGTGGATTCCACATTGACAATATTAGTATTTATCTTTTCAACCAAAAGTTCTTTGAGCTTCGATGGTTAGATAAGGGTCTAAGAGCTGTCATATTTAGGATGTATATTCCAAATTCTTTTCGTTTTTAAAAATTCCACATATATCTATTTGACTAATAGGCACTCAAGATTTTTTAATAATATCAATATTCTTTTGGCCACCACATTATGCTTTAGGGAGGCATCATGAGTTTTTTGAAAAAATATGCCTATCTAGTTATAGTCCCAAAGATTTCTCCTATATTACTAATCCACCTTTCTCTCATTCAAACTCCCTGTCTTAAAATTCCTTATTTAATGATATTCCCTTTCATAAATCCTTCCATTTGACTTTAGTCCTTTGGTAAAATTTAAGCCACATCATAGTAATTTTCTAATTATTTTTTTCAATTGCTTTTAAAAGTTTCAAAGGAAAGAATATATATGAGCTCTAAGGCACATGCATGTTATTAAGTATAGAATTAATAACCTGACTACTTCTAGCATAGTTGAGGACTTTATTCTTCTAGCCACTAATGCTTTTGAATATGAGGTCAAATAGAGGGAGTAATCCTTATGTAGGCCTAGAGATAATAATAGGTATACACAAGTATTTAAAAGGTTCCTTTTAAAGTTGAAGACCAAGTACAAAAGCTAGCTCTTAATCTAGTTCACCTGAATAGTATAAAACAAAAAGTTAGGCTTTTGCAAGAATTGAAGAAAAAACTAGAAAGGTTAATAATTAAAGTATTTAACAGAATTAATAAGGGTCTTAACATATTCCTTATTTGATCCACACAGTACAATTAAGTCATCTACAAATGATAGATTAAAAATCTTCAAATTATTGCATTCATGGTGATAAGTAAAAACCATACCTTAAGAGATATTAAATTAAGCTAGTCATAACTTTAATTACCATAGCAAATATGTAAGGTGATAAGGGATCACCTTGTCTGATCCTCTTGGCAACTTTAATATTTGGATTGCCTCCTCACCATTAACTAGATCACTATAATAAGTAGTGGAGAGGCATTGATAAATCTAGTTGTTAAAGATAGGGGAATTGCAAAAGCTTTTAAAGTATTAAGAATGAATTTCAGCTTATAGGTCAAAAGAAATGTAGAAATCTATATTAATTGCATAAATTTTAATAGATTTCTTATCATGGTAGGCCTTGAATAATTCTTAAGCAGCTAAAATATTTTCAACGTTGTTACAAAATGGGATGAAATCATATTAAGAAAAATTAATTAAACCATTGATAGCAAACCTAAGTCTTAAAACCAAAATCTTATAGATGATTTTGTATATTATATTACAATAAAAAATTGGTCAATAGTCCTAGAATAAGGAAGGAATAGGAACCTTAGGTATAAAACAGATATGTGTCGTATTGATTTCTTAAAACAATTTTCTTAAGGTGAAAAACTCCTCAATGGCATTATACACCTGGTCTCTTAGCTAACCCTAAGACTTTGTAGAGGGAGGCATTAAAGTCATCAGATCCTAGAGCTTTGTCAAGATACCTACTAAAATAGCCTTCTCAATTCCTTGATTGGTGATAGGGGTAATGAGGAAATTGGTTTTCTTTAGGGCATACAATTGAAAGATGAATTCCTTTAAATTTGTGTAAGGAGATAAAGGGAAAAAACTCTAAACTAAGGAGACTTTTGAATGGATTAAATCCAAGTATTTAAGACACTTATGCTCTTACAAAGGCTCTCTATGATCATTTAGAATACTAAATATTTTGTTAATGTTCCTTCTACATTGAATGGCCTTGAGGAAGTATGCAATATTATAGTTCCCTTCCCTTAGGCCCTATTTAGTTGGATGTTAATTAATAGAACCGAATGGAATGGAATGGAACGGAATGTAACGGTTTATAATGGAATATAGTAAAAAGTTGTTTGCAAGGGATGGAATTGCTCATAATATAATGTAGTAAAATGTTGTTTGGAAGATGGATGAAATGAAATGGAATGTATAATAAATGACTATTATATACCTTAGATTAAAATGGTTATTGCAGGAGGTTTAACGATATGATTTTAAAATAGAAATAATTTCCAATTAAAAAGTCATGATTGTGACTTTTATTTTTTATAATTTCTATTTTAAATTAATAAAGATTTTATTATTTTATAATTAATTATATACAATTTATTATTAATTATATGTATATAATTAATTATATGAAAATATTATTATTAATTATTTTAATTTATTATGTTAAATTTTATTTTATTCTATTATATGTGATTTATATTTAAAAATATATATTTTATATTTTATATTATATAGAAATATATACAACTAAAAGCATTATAATCAAAATTCATAACTCATTTGGTCAATTCAGATTTTTCCTGAAACACACTTCCGTGTCAACTTTTCATGATAAATCTGACAATAAAAATGGAATAATTTGAGAACACCTTCTTCTAGAAAATTGTTCTCCTATCTCTTATAAGTTTTTAGTTTAACTGAAAACATTCAATTTAGTTTAGTATTTCAAAAGTTATACTCCAAATAATTCGGACTGTTCTTCAACTAACAGTATTCTGTACCCAACTTCAAGTCAAATTATGAAATTCTAGAGACAAAATTAAATTTCAATTTCTTTTGAATAATTGTAACCCTATCTCTCTATTATTCTTGTCGCGTAAACATTCATATTTCCAATCTCACATACGTATCATTTATATTTATGGTTCATACCTCAATAAAATCATTAGAATCACCATTCCTAACTCATTTGGATTTCTAGAGAAGAGGTTATAGGCAAAAGAAGGAAGGATGCATCTTTGAGTTGTTTAACTTAATTAAAAAAAATAAGTCATGGTCGTGCAACATAAGTGCGTGCCTGCGAAATCCAAAATAATTAGATCACAGGCGTGCAACCAAACACACGCCCATGCACAAGCGAGTCACGACCATGCAGCCTTAATGCACGGCCATGCACACCCAAAACCAATTTCCATATTTTCCAAAAACACTCTTTCATCTCTACCGTTCATGATCAATAATAAAATGAAAATGAAGCCATTTGGTAATACTTTCTTCTATAAAATTGTTCGGCTATCTCTTATGTTTCTGATGACATAAAAATCATTCAATTTTGTTAAGAAATCTAAAAGTTATACTCCAAATATTGTAGACTGTTCATAAGCTAAAACAACATTCTGTAATCAAATTTAATTCAAAATCTAGAATTCTAAAGACAGAATTAAAATTTTATTTCTTTAGAAAATTTCTAGTACTATGTATCTAGTTTACTCCAAATTAAAAATCATTCCATTCAGATAACTACAGAACAAGATATTGTCAAAATACAAAACCAAGTTTAATGAAAATACTCATTCATCAGTTTTCCAGAATTCCTTATCATTTTCGTCCCACATTTTTCACTCAATCTCTCCCAATTGATTTCAGATGACTATAATTTTTGGTGGAGGTGTAGCAAAATGTGTTTAGAATCTAATGGTTTGTGTCCTATGTCATTTCGAGGTCGAGAGAACAAGATATGTCTAAAAGATCAAAAGGTGTTTGAGTTTTTCACCAGCCAAAATAAGTTGCGATCGTGTAAATAGATCTCAAAAGTTGCGATCGTGCATGAGCACGATCACAAGTTTTCAATCGACCTTTAAAAGTTGCGATTATGCTCCTGCATGATCATGATTCTTCTTCTCCTTCCAAGCCTCTGCAAAATTTTCTTCTTTTTCTTTTCTTAACTTCTTTAACTCATCTTAACCACATTTTGAACTTCCATACAACCCAACACATTCAAAAACATATCAAAAACAAGGAATTAACAATAAATATCAAAACCAGAAAATCACTCACGTATATCTTCTTTCTCTCTATCTAACATTTCTAATTAGATTATACTTCCATTTTCTTTTCATTTTCGACTCTCATTATACTCAAACATTAATAAACAACTCCAAAATTCAGGTTACAATACCAACATTAACTACAGATCAAGTTATCCCTAAAATACCGAAACATGTTTAGTGAAAATACTCTAGTTATTATTTTCTAGAACTCGTCATCATTTCTGTCCCAATTTTTTCAATCAATCTCTCCCGAATGATTTCATATGGCTATAATCTCATCGGTAACCAAGTCTTCCAACTCTTCTTCTACTTCCATAAAAAACACAAGAAGAATGAGAAGTGGTAGAACATGGAGAACGGAAAGAGAAATCTGGAAATGATAAGCTTGTGTACAATCTAATAAATGAGTTTGAGTAGGGTTAAAAGAAATAATTGTTAAGAAGAATTATTGAGGGTATATTAGGTAGTATGTATTTATTAGTTTACGTTCCATCCTAAACCCCCCAAATCGGAGCTTTCATATTTTCACTATTTAGGATGGAATGGAACGTAACATAAAACCCTCTGCTTCCATCCCATTCCATTCCATTATAAAATCAAACAAACGATGGAAGTGTGTTACTTTCCATCCCTTTCCATCCCTAACCCCTCAACCAAACAAGACCTTAGTCAAGATATTCTAGATCTTGGTTTTGTTAAGGAATTTTGAGTTTTAAGGGTATCCAAATATTTAGTTAGCTTATTCTTCTTTAGGTGCTTGTAACAAGTATCATGAAGATTAGTTTATCTTGAATTTTCAAAAGTTCCACTTGAGAGGCCTAGTTTTCATTACTTAAGTCATTCCTAAAGTTCTTGTTATGTAATAGTTTTAGCTCATTTCTAATCACTTATAAGTTCTTGATTAGCTTATAGGCTTCAAATCCTTCATAAGGGTGGTTAATCCTTTGGTTTTTTTCTTCTTTACAGCCCTTAAGCTTGTAGAGGAAGTTGAAGTATCTAAAAGGAGTACTAGAGTAATTGTGATCTCTTACAAATAATAATCATAGATAAAAGGAGTATTAAATAAAATGATAGTATTAGGAATGTTGATAAACAACCTAAATTAAATAAAAATATATCAAATTTTTTCCTGATCAAAGTGCTACTTCTCTGTTTATTATTTTAGTAAAGTAGTTACCCCTAAAAGAGAGATCAATAAGTCACAAACTGCTCAGACAATTTATGAAATCTTCATCAAATAGTTTTAAATATACCCTTGAGCCTTTAGTTTCCTTTCCAATTAGTGTATAATTGAAAATACCCAATACTAACTAGGGTCGAGATAAAGAGGAAGCTAGGCTCTCAAATTATTTCTAAAGTTATCTCCTTTAAAAAGCAAAGCTAGAAGTATAACTAAAAGTAATGTTATCACATCCTTTGATGAAAAGAACTAAACTCTTATGTGAAAGAACTAATCAGACTAGGTTAAATGTAGAATTCTAATATCCAAATGCCTAAAACCCACAATTATTCTACCATTAAAATGTGAAATTTATTGGATACAACTTGTCATTAGTTTCGTAGAAACTAGATGCCTTTAATTGTAGTACTTTCCTTTATTTTCATTTCCAATAGGGATTCCAGCAAGGACCAACACACCTTCTTCATTACATCTATAGATTTGGAGTGTTTTAGGCAGCTTGGTATATTTGTTAACTTCAAGGTAGACCTTAGTAAATCCAATTCTTTTCAAATTGGAAGTTTGATCATCTAACCTCAAAGGCTTGCCTAGAGCAATAGCAAGATAATTGAGCCCTGAAGTATACCTAATGGGGATGTTTTTAAGGATGCACTTATCTAATCTCATACTTGGTTACCATTTTAAGAGAAATAAAGGCTTTTTATACTAGTTCCATGCCTCTTGAATGATGACTTAAGACATTCCATAAGTATTCTGAAACTTAAAGAGGAAATAATGCTCCTTGGTGATAAGGACACACTTTAGGCCATATTCAAAAGACAAATTTTTAGACCATACCTTAATATAAAGGAAAGTAGGTCACTTATTAATAAAAAAGTCACCCATAGGAAGGCTCCACTTAGCCACTCTAGCCTAGAGGACTTCAAGAGAAGGATAAATGATGAAAGAAAGGGAGTTTCTAACCAAGTAAATAAGGTTTAGTATCACCAACAACATGGTTCTAGGATTCGGAGAGAGGATGGGACTATGTAGGAGGCACAAAGGACAAATAAGAGAAAGAATTGTTGGTAGGAGATCTAGGGATAGGAAGAGCAAAGAAAATAGGATCAAAGATGGAATGTTAAAGAGGAGAGGCACCAATGGGACCAAAAAGATAAGGCAGAACTAGCAATGGTAAAGCTTTTGGCTCAAATGAAGAAGAAACTAAGGAATGAGAATTAGGAAATGAAAATTTAAATGTAGGAGAGAAAGAAGAAGTGGTTAAGGAAGGGATGGAAAGGAGATCAGGTGTACCACTCAGGTCATCAAAGGGTCATAGACTTTTAGAAGTGGTACATTAGGCAAGAGTAGTGACCATTGGAAGCTCACCTATCCCTATTCTAAAAAATGGTATAAAGGTAACATTAAAAGAAGAGCAGGAAAATTAGATAAAAAAAGGTAAGGGTCAATAGTAGGGAAGCAGGAGATAGGGAAAAGGAAAAGCTAGCTCAAGTTGATAAAAACCTAAAAATTGTTTTAATCTCTTTTACCAAAAATTTAAATATTTGTTTAAAGTCAAAGTAAAATGAATTATTTTTATTACTCTTGTCACAAATGTACTTACAGAGCACTATAATTTCATCTAGGTTTTAATAAATTCCCCTCATAAGATCAAAAACTATCAATCTCTATTACTCAAAGTTTTGGCCTTCTTTTCATTTTTTACTTCTAAATTTCATCACATAATATGCAATAAGGAAAAAGCTCCAAAAATAGTGCCTAATTCTAGATAAAACGATCAAAACCTTATTATCAAAGAACATAACAACAAGCACCAAATTCAATTCTATGTGTTTCCAAGCAACAAAAAATACAAGAATTGCAACCAAAGAGTATAACAATAACAGCCCCGAATTCCTGCCAAAGTAACATTATGAACAAAAGCTACAATAAAACAAGCTTAAATGCAAAATAATGCCATTATATGTAAAGCTTTTTATAATATAAAGGAATAGTCAAATCAAATAATTGTTCAAAGGTTAATATGGCATTACTTACGCACAGAAAGATCATCTGTCATGAATATGCCTATAAATCAACTAATACTAAAAAGGGGATAAAAGCAAAGAAGAAAATGATAAATGAGAAACTGCTAGGTTTTAAGGTAAAAGATTCAACAATTTTATATTAAGGTGTTATCATTAGCCAAAATAATATCAAGTAATAATGAAGATTGAATAATGGGAAATTTTATGTGATAATATCAATGACAATACTTAAAGCCCTTGTTGTATGGATTTTGTAAGCACTTTGCTCCCAAAAAGGTTCCATTAACTTACTAACATATTAGAGATCAAGTTTATAAATGTAAAAGTAGTAAAGATGAAATAGAAATGAAGGCTTGGATTGAGGACATTATACAAATACAAATTTAAATTACTATGTACTAATGAAATAATACCTTATTGACATGCCCAACATTGGCCAACAACTTGGCATTTGTCAAGAAATGGAAGAAACAACTTTTTCCATTGCTTTTATATAAGGAACCAAATTCACTAAAGGAGAAACCTAAGATTAGAAGAACCTATTGGTTCTTTTTTCCTTACATAAGCAAGCAAATATTCAAAAACATGGAAAATTTTCTAACTCTTTAAAGATTTTGAAACATGCTTAGACAGGTTTCTTTTTACTATGCCAAATAAATCTCTCCCATCTCCATCATCTAGTGAAAGAAAATAATCCACCTATTTTTTTCTAAGGAAGTAAAGTCTCCAAAATTTTCAATGTCCTACAATGAGAAATAAAATTAGACATAGGCACTAATTTCATTTTATAGGTAAGTTCTAAGTAATAGCATTAGTTGACAATAGACTATTTCACAATAAGTAGAAAAATAGTATTAGAAATCGATATACATTAAAGGATCAATGTTTGCTTATAATCAAGCAAATAATATAAGATTAACTGGATAATCAATTAATTAGCAACATTAATGACTCCATAAATTCTAGATCGTAAAGGGTGTACGATAACTTGCAACATAAAAATTGACTAATAGTTTCAATAGTATAGGAAAATGGGATAGTTACTAGTTAGGATCACTAACAATTTGCACCACTTCATCTAGATATAAAAATTATTATATAAATATAACCAATCATGTAATAATTTTATTAAATAAATGCATGATAATTAACAAATAGATATACCTTTATCATCAGATATCTCTTTTAAAAAATTCAATTGGATGAATAGTGATTGTTGTATTCACATTCTTGATACAAGTAATATAAAAATAATAATATGGATGATGATATTAAAATTATAAAAGTAAAAAACTAGTATATTATAAAGTATAAAGTTTACCTTAAATATTTTCAATAATGCATATAATCACTTCTATAATTTTAAGATGAAGTTGACTATATAATTAAGAATTACTAACCATTAGTACTAAAAGTAAGCTCAAAAGCAACTATAGATATAGAAATTGCTAACATGTCCTTGTAATTGCTTTCATAATCAAATATTGAGCTCTTTTTATTTTCCACTACAATAATATATCAAAATGTTCCTTTTTTAAATTGTTATAACAAAATTTCTTCCAAATAATTATCCAACTCCATCCAATTTTAAGAAATCGTACCCTTTTTTCTTTATGAATTTCTTAAAACAAAGACTTAAACTTCCAACTTTTCTTGATAATGATGTATCTACAAAAATCAAGTTGATATTGAACTATTATGATCTAATTCTTTGTCCATTTTTAATTGATAATCAATTAAAAAAATCATATGAAAAAAGTGTCTAAGGATATCGATACATCCTAATCACCATATAAATTATTGATTAAACACTAAAATAATTACTATAACTTTACCAATCATATATTAGTAACTGTCAGATTTCCTCATGTATGTTTTACATTGTCTAAATAATTTTATCTAAATCAAAGATCCACTCAAATAATGCTACTTTAATCTTGCATATTTTAGCAAAACAAATATGTGAAGTTGGACACTTTGTTATAGAGAACAACTCACCAATAGTATAGAACATCTCCAAATTCTCACATATTGCTTTTATCAAATCATTGCTCTTATATTATCAAATATATATTGATAATATCATTGTCTTATCAAGATAAACAACTCAATATACTTAGTTTTCAACTCTACCATTTTGAAAGTGGAATTCCATTAGACAATTTAAACCAACTTTTTAGGGCATGAAAAATGCAATTATCTTATAATTTCTTCAAATGTTTTAACTTATTTTGGTGTTACACTTTAATATATTATGTTATTTAGAATTTTCTTTATCCCTTTTTAAACTATCTCCAAGCCATCCTTCACTATTAATTCACTATATACGTATTTATACGGAACAAATTAATTTGACATTAAAGCGATTATCAATTAATCATAAATGAGTTATCATTACATCAGATAATCAAATTCATTATGTGTTTAGTATTGTCAGTTAATCACAATCAAGTTATCATTAGATCAAATATTCAAATTCACTATTTACGTAAAACATAAAGTAAATTTGATTATCTGATGTAATGATAACTCATTTATGATTAACTGACAACATCTTCAATATCAGATTCTTAAATTCTTCATAAATCTTAAAAATACTCTTCTAAATGATATTATGAGTTAGCATATTAAAGATTGATTGATGTGAGGTAGGAAACGTGTTGAAGTCTTGACTATCCATAATTAAGAGTGGATATTCATTTCTTATGATCTTTTTTGTAAGCAAATGCCTAAATTTCAAGATCATAAGTCATGATAGTCATTTCATTTTCCTTTAATTAGATTAGGCATAAAAAATTTTGACCTTTCGATACCCTCTTTCTTTTACTATAGAAGTCCATGTGCCTTTCCAAATGAGATTTTATACTTTTAAAACCTCTAGCCAAAATCTTATGATAACACTTGCATTCTAGTTTATTAACTCCATAACTTCATTTAGTCTTCAAGAAGTGATTCCAGACATCACTTCTTATCTTTAGAAAGGTTATTCCCTTTATCTAAATTATTTATTCACGTAGTATATGACTAGTTATCATATTGGAACTCTCTATTATGTTGGCTTTCTTTATTAAAGGATTTAACTTCATCTATATAAAAAATTATAAAAAAGATATTCACTAAACCAATTCAAACTAAAAATACAAGATATAAATGTAAAAAGAGATAAATTGCATGTAAAGTTCAAGTAGTAGTAGCACTTATAAAAAATTAAAAGTGCTTAGTGGCTTATAATACCAAAATACACAAATTAACATTATCAAATGATGATTTTTAACAATTCTATCCAAATTATGCAAAACACTTTGTAAGCAATTAATAGCTACCATTGCCTAACCATTATAAAGCACATAAATCCAAACATATATAATTTCTTTTACAAAATATTAAAATGGTGCATCATTGCATCAAATTTGTTTATAATACCATCTTCTTATAAAAGGAAACTATGAACTAAAGCACAAAATTATCACACTAAAATCTCATTAGAAAGTTTTGAAATAACCCATCAATCGATAATATGGTGATCTAAATGCATATGAAATCAGATTTGGTGTTAATTCATTATATAAACTATAATCAATTAAATAGAGGGCTAAATGATCATAAAAGGGATTTGTTCATAGACCTCAATATTTATATGCTATATAGGAACTTAACACTACATGAACAAGACCGTAAATAAATAAAAAGAATGCAATTTATCATATTGGCCACAAATGGTGTCTAGACATATGATTTTGTTACAATTTAGCCATAAATGATTCTAATGAAGTGGAGGAAGTTCATTTATAAGAGTTTAAAATATTATAATATGAACAAATTTAGAAGATTTAAAGGACCTTGAAATATTTAGGCAATCCATTAAAACCAAACTACATTAATTCATCAAATGGAGTAGTTCATTTTATCTTACTTTAAGTAATATGTAAATGTGTGATGCGTATATATAAAAGAGTACTAAAACCAGTAAGAACCTTGATACCAGAATTTTTTTGAGTTAGTTTAAATGTGGCCTAACACTTTCTTTTTATGCCATATAAAATGCATACATATATATATTATTTAAAGGACCTTGACATATTTAGGTGAGTCATCAAAACAAAACTACTGT
>JAOQMP010000851.1:0-13907 GCA_027563575.1 Erythroxylum pedicellare
TGTTGCATTTATTGCTTTTGAATGATTTGAGAAATTGCAATATGTTGTTATATGAATTGTGTGATGATTTATGAAAAAGACTTTGAAAGTGATTTTTGAAAAGATAACATGTTTGTAAAATCATTTTTCAAAATATCTTATGTTTATGAAAAATCAAGCTTCGGAAAAGTGCAATTTGGGCAATATGTTTACAAGTTATGAAGTACATGTTATGTGGATTTGGTTTGGTCCATTCTGTTGTCAAGTGAACTTCATCTAAAGGCTTTTCCCGCCTACCCGCTAGTGATATGGAGCTCCTTCATAGCTCCCATAAGTTCATGACTACGCAAGACCATTATGTGGGATTGCGTTAGTTCATTCTGTTCACGGCTATATAGGACCCTTACAAGAAATGTGTAATACGTTCTATTTATAGACCACCCAAACTATTCTAATGTGCTTATGTGCTTATCATGTATGAACAAGTTGATGCATTCATGTTTTATAGTTTCTAAATTTGACTACATAATGAGAATTTGAGAAACATGTGCTTTATGGATTCAATCATAATTTTCTATGACAAGTGAATGTTTTCAAAGGTTTTGCTTATTTTTCCGTTATAAACTATTATCCACGAGTTTTCAGGCTCACCCTCTTTTTTTCCCATCTTCAGGTGATAGCTAAAAGATTAAGTGATCAAGAGCCTAAGGGAATTTCTCCAAATTTTCTTATTTTGAATTTTGAGTTGGTTTTGGGAAAGCACAATGTTTTGGTTGCATTTCAAGTATATTTGTTCAAAAATATTTTGTAATTTGACATTTTGAGATGATGATGTATTATGGCTTGAATTTCCATTAAAAATTTGTGAAACTTTGTTCTTTTGATGTTAATGAAATATGAATTATGTATGGATGATATTGAGATGGAATCAGATATACTTGAAGAAGTTATCAACTTGAGCAGATGATTTTTGAACATGAATTATTGATATATATATATATACATAAGTGAGATGTTATGGAAAAGAAAGATAGGAATTATAACTGATCATATATAGTTGAATGTGATGAGTCGAATAAGTTGAGATTTGAGAGTTTAATGAAGTCAATTTGGTAGCTGAATGGTTATGCTCAGGACATTCCAAGTTTGCACAGTACAAATTTCAAGTCTTCCATGGAGGTAAATTTCGTGTTCTGACTTCAGGAGAAAAACTGTGTTGATCCAGGCTAAATTAGACTAAGTTGTCTTTTAAAAAGTTGTATTTTATCTTTTTTATCTTTCCAACGATATATAATATGAAATTTTAGGACATCGGAGTTGAAAGCTATGATATTTATAAGTGGAGGTGCTTTGGAGAGTGTAGTTAGTGATTTAGAACTTTGGTGATGTGAGGAAGACCCTATAGAAACATCTTCTTGTGCACTGTTCATAAACATCTTCTATGCATTGTTCATAAACTCCTTCTGGGTATTATTCATCTTATATCTTTTGGTCCAACTTTGACTCTCTAGATGACAAAATCTATCTTCAAGGTCTCATGAAAGTTGTAGATCTTGAAGTCCTCTTTCAAACCATCTAAGAATGACTCTGATTCGATATCTCAAGATAAAGTTATTCTAATTGTTAAACATCCTCTATGCACTATTCATAAACTTCTTATGGGTACTTTTCATCTTACAACTTCTGGTCCAATTTTGACCTCTAGATGATAGAATCTATTTCAAGGTATTCATGAAAGTTTTAATTATTGAAGTTCTCTTTTTATCCATCTAAGAATGACTCTGATTCGATATCTCTAGAGAAATTTATGTTAATTGTTAAACATCTTTTATGCATTATTCATAAACTTCTTCTGGGTACTGTTCATCTTACATCTTCTAGTCCAATTTTGACCCTCTAGATGATAGAATCTATTTTCAAGGTCTTCATAAATTTTCTAGCTCTTAAAGTCCTCTTTCAAACCATCTAGAATGATTCTGATCTGATATCTCTAGAGAAAGTCATGCCAATTGTCCCGAAACATGTTCAATATGATTGGGGACAAAACCTTGTTTGATTCTTTCGGCCATAACTTTGTTATCCGACCTCCAAATGAAGTGATTCTTAAATAAATAGATTCCTAATAATTTTTACTACCTCTCCATAAAATTTTATATCTTTTTATACTAAAGTGAAAAAAGATTGATTGAATAAAATTAAGGGTATCGGATGGAAGAGTATGAATTTGATATTTTACTTAACTTACTTCGGTATTTTGATGATATCTTGATTTGTAGAGATTTGAATGAGATGATTCTTATTTCTAAATAAACTAGAGGAATAGAGCTACAAATGATCTGAAGGAATCAAATTTTAATTCAGTCCCTAAGACCTACAATTTTTAGATGGAAGTTAAGCACATAATATTTGCTTCACTGTAAGAATAATTCGAAAATGGGGCCCGACACTTATGATATCAGAGAATGAAGATGAACAGAGGATGAATAATGAGGGTTAATTGGAAAAACTATGCATGGTAACAAGTACAAGCACATGCTTTTATGACATCCGAGTTGGTCTCCGAAAGCGGGGCCCAACAGTTTTGGTATCAGAGGCCAGAATTGAGATCTTATATGGGCATTTTTGAAATATATGTCAAGTTACATGCATTTTAATCATGTCATAATAGACAGTAGTACTTGATCCGTAGTCTGATTTGCATGTGTACGAGTCACACTTATGAGCATTTGTTAAGAGTTTGAGATGATAGAAATAGTAAGAAGAGAATGATGATCTGGTAGAATATGAGAAACTGAAAGTTGGTGGATATTACGTAGTTCGATATGTTAGACATAGATTCAGTAATTGTGATTATGTTAGTGAATATGGTGATGGAATCTTATTGTGGATATGTACTTCGATTGATATGGATGTGAAAATATTTTCATGAATTGACTAAGAAGAAATAGAGACATAAGTGGAACTAACAAGATTTAAGGTGTATAAGCAAAGTGGAATTGAAAGGTTGAACTTGGAAGGTAGAATGATTGTTAATTGCTATGATAAGAGTTATGATTCGATATAAGAAGATTTTAGTGGAATTAAGATTATTGATGAGGTTACAATGAGTAATGAATTCAAAGATAAAGAAAAAAATATTGTTTAGGATCAATGGAGATCAAAGTACAAAAATTATGTAAAATATAAATTGGTGAATTGTTGGAGATAAATATGTGGGCAAAATGGGACGAATTTGATGATACCCATCTAAGCATATGCGACAGTAATTATGTTTACTACTTCATTAAGTTTTGGTAATTAGAATGTTATGACTTTGTAAGAACGATAGAAATTGGTCTTCCCGAGGTATTAAGAATGACTGATAATGTGATAATGATAACAGTTGATTGATAAACATTACAGGAATAGTATAGATGATAATAGTAAGAAATCTTCTTTCTAAAAAGAATTTCACTAAATTAGATTAAGTAGACCAGATAGTATATGTTAAGAATGATGATTGAAAGATCAAATTGGAAATGAATAAGTAATGATCCAAAAATAAATATTAGAGTCATATCCCTAACGAATACTTAAGCATAAGAGGTAGAACACACAACAGAGAATTTATGTATTTTTGTTTGATGTAAAGTATCCAGCTATAAGTGGATTCCTGAATTTGAGGAGACATTAATTACCGATATGAGGAGTATATAGGTCTATGTTATGTTCTGTGTAAATATGTTCAAGAGATACAAATTTTACTTGATGAATGTATTACAACCACTGGAAGTTAAGATTGAAAATAAATTGAAATGTATGTAGAAATTAGTATGAATGAGTAGATAATAGAATAATTTAAAGTGAAATTAGAGGAAATCGAATGAATTAAGAAAAACATTCAAGAAAGGAAGTCAATTGAGAAACTGAGAATAACAAGAGATAATATTTCCTCAATGAGGAGCCAGTTATTTAAGGAATTACGAGAACTAATCAGGAGGCACATGGAGTTTGAGAATAAATTTTTGAGTTAACAATTGCTGCGACAGTGCTATGGTATTGATATGTGTTTAATTCTTGATATATTTAATTACTTACACTTTAGAGATTATTGACATAAAAATGCTTAAGATACTCACTTTAATTCATATATGATTTTAGGTACAATTTGGAAGCAAAAAAATTAAAGTGAATCAGAAGCACTACATTTAGGTTATTTTCTGAAGATTAATTTTTACTTGTCTTTATTGAATAAGAAGGAAATAATAAAAGATAAGAAAATGGTACAAAAAGAAGAAGGCAATAAGAGCATGAAACGACGCAGCATAATTGAAAGCTAAGGACAAAACGCTACAATATGGGTGGACTAAAGAGAAGCAAAACGACAGCATGGACCAGCCAAGATGACAGCATCACAAGCAGCGTTAAATCCATGCAGGCTACGTGTGAAGCACATACGTTTAACACATGCATACGCTGCGTTAAACGCAGCGTCCCAGCGCATCAGGAGGAGGGTTTTAAGGAGTTACAATCTTATTTTTCCTATCAACAAGCTACAGTGGAGTGTACCAGCGTGGGCGTGAAGTAGGATAAGGGTCTGCGACTTAGTGCGGCTTGGTTGGAGCTTGCGAGAAATTGGAGAGCTAGCGCTGGCATGGAGAAGGGCAGGCATAGTGAAGAGTAAAAGGCAGTGAACAGTGCCGTGACCCAAACAATACCATATTAAATCGTCACATCGATGAATAGTGAAATTGAAAGAAGCTTGCGGCAGTGAGGTAAAGCATTTTTTTGAGAAAGACCTATGAAGGGCTAGGCATCTCGATGCCAGTTTGGAGGTGACATCGACGCCGATAACTCGGGTTAAGTATTTTTATTATTTTATTGTTTCTTTCTCTCATTAGGAATTGATTATGCTATCCTATGTTAATTGATTTGGGTATTATGTATGAGTAATCGGATTTTTGTTATTATTCGGTTATTTGTGTATGAACCCATTGGGTATTGTGAGTTGATGATTTTAATGCATTCATCGAATCATTAATTACAAAACCATTGCTAGAATTTCGATATAATCCGTAATTGTTATATTGAAATTCATGTGTAGCGACTAATAATTTGTAATCATTAGGGAAAACATGACCTAGGTTAAATAACGCATCGTATGTGGTTGTTGCCTTGATTAATTGGTTTTCCTAATTCGTAATGCTATTGCCTAATTAAATCTAAAGATCGTATCCTAGGGTGTTCGGTAATTAACGATCGTATCTTAATTAAACAAAACCTAAGGGAAAACTCGGGTTAATTGTTAACACACGATTAATAGTTGCTAGGAGAGATTAAAGAACAAAAAATTAAAGAAATACACTTAACTAGGGTGTAGGCTGAGATTGAACCGAAGAATTGGGTCCCTACCGAATTCCCCACCTTTATAATTGTTTTGCATATTTTCTTTAATTTGTTTTTATTAGTTAGTTTTATTTTATTTTCTTCTTTCAAAATCCAAACCCCCCTTTTTAATAAACACCAATTAATTTCATTTCATAAACTTTACACATACTATTTGTGGGATCGACCTAGACTCACCACTACTATAGTACTAGGTCTAGTTATTTTATTTTGACTAGTGTAACGACATGCGGTCAAACTTTGGTGCCATTGCTGGGGAATGCGGTGTTTTAGTTTTTCGTTTATGATTTAATTGATTTTTTGTATATATTTATTTGTAAGTGATTTCTTTTCTGTTATTTTATGATCTTTTCATTTTTTTCATGTTTAAAAAAATAAATTTCGATATGGACGGAAGTAATTTCTTTTATAACTCATATTCTCAATCTTATAAAAATGTTTGGACTGATCAACCTAACTTTTGTTATGGATGGGATAATCATCAAATTTACTTCCATGATAGTCTGCAGGACGCACAACAATTCTCGTACAGACCAGAAGCTTCCTATCACGACTACAATCCATCTTTGGAAGAGTTGATTTTGCAATTACAGGAGAATACTCTACAATTTCAGAAGGATGGAGGGCAATTTCCAAAAAACACATGGTCTAATGCCCAAGATTTGGAAAGTTAACATGATTCAGTTGCATCTTTAGAAGAACTTGTTAATAATATTGCTGTTAACAATTTACAATGTCTACATGATATGTAGCAATTACAAAAAAATATGCCGTAGGAATTGCAAGAATTCCGACCAGAGACAAAAGCAAACCAACAGAGGATGGAACACCTATTGGGTCAGATGGCAATAACTCTTGATCGCCTAGAATTGTAAAGTGAAGAGGAGCAGCTGTATTAACTCGAGGTGTACCCAATTGGAATTTGTGTGGAAACATTGCAAAGTGACAAGGGGCTTAAGAATTTTGAGGTCAACCCTCAACTAATTGCTTGTGTCGAATAAGTGGAGAAGGAGCTCGAAGCTGAAAAGGATACATCTTTTAGCTCGGAGGTAAGTACTGAGTCCATGATTATTCTTGAAACTAACTCTTTACCTTTATATAAAAGATTGGAGGAGTTAAATGATAAAAAAAGGCGAAGAGACGTTCGAAATATTTCTAAAGTGTATGGACTCGGTCGGAATTAAGAACCTAAGGATAGGGAAGACGTTAAATGAGGATGATGATCAACTAAGGCCCTATCCGGAATTACCTCACGTGATTGAAGCGATCTAGGAAAAATTTGATGATATATAAAGTATATTCGAAAAGTTAAGAAGAATAGTTGAATACTTGAAGAAAAATGTGTAAATTGTATGAGTAATGAAAGCAAAGAGAATTTTGAGGAATTATACTAATATTAATTATATCGTATGGATTTGGAGATTTTATAGTATACAATGATGTTGTATAAGAGATTTGGACCAAATCTAATGCAGCTTAGTAAAGTGATTTCATATGTATGGAGACAACTAAAGTCCTATGAGTTGACTATTTGATATATGATTTAGAGCTGCTATAGTAGTGATTTCTTTGAAAGTTTGGAGACAATATATGTATAGGAACATCTTGGATATATATATACATATACAGATCATTAAAGTTTGAGGTAATTATTGAGTTGAGAGAATTGAATATGAGACTGAGACAATTGATATAAGTACTGAAAGACTATGATTATACAAATGAGTTTGTCCTAGTAAAGTTAGTGATGTATCTGATACAGTAAGCAGAAATCCCAATAATAGGGAAGCACGAATTCAGATATTGAGGTTATTAGATCTAGTTCAATATAGAATGTGGAGTTGAACTTTGGGCAAATAAAAGTGCTATTTGTTATGGAAGATCAGTTTCACATGAAAGGATTAACCAAGCCCAAATGGAGGATTCAGAATTTGTGAATCTTATTGAGAGATTGAAAACAAATCTGAATTTTGGGATCGAATAGGAAGAAGGTGTAATCGATAAAGGTGATAGAGCAAAAGAAATTGTTAGAAAAGTACACATGGTAACATAAGCTATACATCCTAGTAAGAATACACTGAAGCATCATTTAGTAGCTAACAATGTAGAATCAAGTGACTAATTTTTGAATTGCCGATGGTTTTAACTGTTAGAGATATGCTTAAGGCTTATATTTTGGAGTCTATAGGAACATAAGATTAATGTATAGTTCTATTTGACTTCAAGTATCACAATCATCATCATAGTGATTTCATTAGAACACTATATGAGGAGTTAGATGATAAAAAGAGTTTTTTCACCTTTATATTTGAATGGATTAAGGCCCAAAAATTAGTTGAAGGCTATAATTGATTAAGAAGTTGCTGATAAGTGAAATTGATTTATATTAGAAATTAAGTGATTCAAAAAAGATGAACAAATTAGGTGGATCAACGCCAAAGGCATGGAATACAGCAAGATAGACATAAGAGTTAAGTGTATTAACACCACATTGATGTGAATTATTAAGTGAAAGATAAATTATCTCTGAGAGTATCACCGTGCTAAAGTGTGTTCAGGTTAAGAAAAAGAATTAGCTAATCCCGACATGAATTGGTCTGCACGAAATAACTATAAGAAGTGCTGTTGATGAAAGATGTCTTAGATTCATACTGTAATATATGTGAGTATGTTAAGAATATTGATATGATACAATGTTGGTGTTATCGATATAGGAAGAGGAAATTGTGAGTAATCTGAAATACATTGAGGAAACAGTTAAGATAGTGTGATATTTGAATAAGTTATGGAAGGATTGATTGAATCCGTTAACTAGGGTGATTTGGAAGAAATTATTTGAGTGATGAAGTTAAATGGAACACGGAGGAGCATAAGAGGAGGAGACATACCCCTGCCCCTAGATCAGTCAAGTAAGAATTTCGAGGATGAAATTCTTTTAAAAGGGGGAGAAATATTGGCCCCAAAATATTTTTTCTTGATGAATAAGTATGGTTTACATTAATTATGAGGTCTTTATGAAATTTTATGGAGTTAATTAATATGTTGATGTTAGAAAGATTATATGATATATGTTGATTGAATTAAAGTGTTAAGGTTATAAGAATGTTCAAAGGTATTTTTGGCAAGACACTTAAGGTTAAAAGAACATAAGCTTATAAGGAGGGATAAAATGGACTTTTTGGACTCATTAAGGGTAAAAATGGAAGAAAGAAATGTAGTCTTGCATTTAAGAGAAGGAAAAATGTGAATTGGGAGAGAAGAAGAGAAAATAAGAAAGAAAGAGAAGAGAATTGCGGTGGTTTGAGAGAAAAGAAGAGAGTTGAGCTAGGGTTTTATCATTTCTTAGTCTTGAGAGAGATTTCGAAGTGGTTCAAGAACGGAAAAAGGTAGAAGAAGAGAAGAGCTTCCATTTGAGCCAAAGATCTCTTCATTTGGTGAAGAATCAAGGTAAGATCATTTTGAATCTTATGGATTTTTGGGAAGAATTTTAGTTCATGGACTTTAGAAAATGCATAGGTTTAAGTATTCTAGAACCAATTTTAGTAATTTTGCATTGTGCGCTTTTCAATTGGCTTCCTATTAAATGGGGTTTTGCCATTGATGAAGGAAATCAAGAAAGGCAAGAGGACAAAGAGTAGAGGTATTTTGAGCAAGTATTTAAGCAAGGAAATCAAGGTGGGTTACATGTTTATAATAAAGTTATGAGCCACTAATGTTTTTCCAAATCAAGAAAATAAAATAATGTCAATTTCTTCATAAATGTTGCTTTTACTGCTTTTGAGTGATTTAAGAAATTGCGACATGTTGGTGTATGAATTTTGATGATGAAATGGAAAATGGTTTTCAAATATTTGTGTTATGCCTTAAAACATGGCATTTTGTATGAATGAAAAGATGAGAAAGCGTGAAAGTATGAGCATATGATAAAATGATTTGAGCATGATTATGTGCTTTTGTTTGTGCGAGAGTGGAACCATTCTATTCGTCACGTACATGTTGATAAGAGCCTTCTCCTGGCTGCCCGCTTGTGGCATATGACTCCGAAATTGGACTCATTCTGTTCATAGGGTAAGCTTCGGTTTCTCCATTCTGTTTTTATGGAGCCCTCGAGTCATTTGTTTGTGTATTGCATATTTGAATTGTTAAGTATGTTGCATAATTTGAGTGTTCTGCATTGATGGTTAAATATGTATGCTATATTGATGTAATGATATTTTAACTACGAGTTTAAGCTAAAATTGTGAATTTGAGAACAAAGCGTTTTATGAATTCATTACAACTTTTACATGACAAATGAACATTTCAACAATTTTGTTTATTCTCCGTTATAAATTTGTTACCCACGAGCTTTCAAGCTCACCTCCTTTTGTCCTATCTTCAGGTGATAGCTAAGAAATTAAGTGGTTAAGAGCCTAAGAGAATTTCTCTAAAAATTGCTTATTTTGTATTTTGAGTTGGTTTTGGAAAAGCACAATGTTTTACTCGCATGTCAGGTTTATTTGTTCAAGAATCTCATGTAATTTGAGATTTTGAGACGATGATGTATTGTGGCTTGAAATGCCATTAACGATTTGTAAAACTTTGTTTCTTTTGATGTTAATAAAATATGAATTGTGTATGGATGATATTGAGTTGGAATCAGATACACTTGAAGAAGTTATCAACTTGAGATGATTATCAACTTGAGCAGATGGTTTTTGAACATGAATTCTTGATATATATATATATATATATATATATACACACATAAGTGATATGTTATGGAAAAGAAAGATAGGAATCATGAATGATGAGATGTAGTTGAATGTGATGAGTCAAATGAGTTAAGAATTGAGAGTTTAATGAATTCAATTTGGTAGTTGAATGGTTATGCTCAGGACATTCCAAGTTTGTATAGTGCAAATTTCAAGTCTTCCATAGAGATAAATTTCATGTTCTGACTTCAGGAGAAAAACTATATTGATCTAGGCTAAATTAGACAAAGTTATCTTCTAGAAAGTTGTAGTTTATCTTTCTAGCTTTCCAACAATATATAGTATGAAATTTTTGGACATTGAAGTCGAAAGTTATGATATTTATAAGTGGAGGTGCTCTGGAGAGTGTGGTTAGTTATTTAGAACTTTGGTGATGTGAGGAAGAGCTTACAGAAACATCTTCTCGTGTACTGTTCATAAACATCTTCTATGCACTATTCATAAACTCCTCCTAGGTACTGTTCATCTTATATCTTTTGGTCTAATTTTGACCCTCTAGATGATAGAATATATCTTTAAGGTCTTTATAAAAGTTGTAGATCTTGAAGTCCTCTTTTAAACCATCTAAGAATGACTTTGATTCGATACTTTAGATAAAGTTATTCTAATTGTTAAACATCTTCTATGCAGTGTTCATAAACTTCTTATAGGTACTGTTCATCTTACATCTTCTAGTATAATTTTGACCATCTAGATGATAGAATCTATCTTCAAGGTCTTCACAGAAAGTTGTAGATCTTGAAGTCCTCTTTCAAACCATCTAAGAATGAATCTGATCTGATATATCTAGAAAAAGTTATGCTAATTGCTAAACATCTTTTATGCATTATTAATAAACTTCTTCTAGGTACTGTTCATCTTACATCTTCTGGTCTAATTTTGACCCTCTAGATGACAAAATATATCTAAACATCTTAAAGTTATAGATCTTGAAGTTCTCTTTTGAACCATCAAAGAATGACTCTGATATGATATCTTTAGAGAAAGTTATGCTAATTGTCCGAAACAGGTTCAATATGATTAAGGACAAAACCTTGTTTGATTATTTTAGCCATAACTTTGTTATCCGACCTCCAATTGAAGCGATTCTTGAACCAATAGATTCGTAACACTTTTTCCTACCTATCCATAAATGTTTACATATTTTATACTGAATTGAAAAAGATTTATTGAATCAAATTAAGGGTATCGGATGGGAGAGTATGAATTGGATATTTTACTGAACTTACTTCGGTATTTTGATGATATCTTCATTTGTAGAGCTCTGAATGTGATGATTCTTTTTTCAAAATAAACTAGAGGCATAGAGCTGCAAATTATCTGAAGTAATTGAATTTTAATTTAGTCCCTAAGATCTACAATGTTTTGATGCAAGATGAGGACATAATATTTGTTTCAGTATAAGAATAATTCGAAAATGAGGCCTGACATTTATAGTATTAGAAAATGAAAATGAACCGAGGATTACTAATGAGGGTTAATTGAAATAATCATGCATGGTAACAAGCACAAGCACACACTTTTATGACATCTGAGTTTGGCTCCGGAAGCATGGAACAACATTTAAGCTCATTTTCAGTGGCTACTCAAGTCACAATTCTCATTATTTGATCATGCATTCATGTAATGAAATGCATCACACATGTTCAATCAATCATTGTTTCAAACATTCATAGTCACAACCTCATTTACATTTATCATCGAACCTTAGTCAGACATTCAACAATCATATTGAGTAACACTTATTTGTTCACATTCACATATAAGGAGCATTTCAAATATCACATTCACACATCAGAAGCCTAGGATCTTCAGTGTCTGGAATCAGCATAATCAAGTTCACATTCAAAGATAACTCAGAACATAATTTATAACAAATAAATAATTAAGTGAGATTGTCTAGGTTACTCACAGATCGCTCTAGAAGCTATTGCCTTAAAGTCCCGACAATGTCTGGATGTTGACTTTCCAAATGCTCCTCTATATCATGCAATAAACATTTACACATATTACAAATTTGCACAATTATACATGCACTCATTTATGCACATATGTATACATATGGATTATGTAAAATGCATGTTCAATGAGAATCCTGAGTATCTTTCTATTATTCTCTTCACATAATCATTCATATATCAACATTCACATAATTATAATTTGTACTTAGGGTTTGCACCATCATAAAACAATTTGAATCTAATTTCATATCTCATTTGATCATTCTAGATTTTTCTAAAAGTAGACTTTTGGGTCCACTTTGCATGATCATTCTGATAAGGAAACTGGAGGAATTTGGCCACATTTCCTTCTAAAAAATTATTCTTCTATGTCTTAAGTTTCTAATGACACTAATATCATACAATTTGGTTTAGTATTTCAAAAGTTATACTCAAAATACTTCAGATTGAGCACATTCAAAATTTTGGCTAGTGCATGATCAGACGCTCAAAGTTGTACAACTCATATCTCTCAATTAAAAAATCCAAAGATTACAAAATTTATGCCAATTAAAATCTAAGTAAATAAGCTACAACTTTTGTGAAGATAACTTTGTCTGATTTGGGCTACATCAGTACAGTTTATTCGATAACAACAGGATATGATATTTGTCACGGGTAGTGCTACAACCTAATCCAAAACTAAACTTCAAGCTAATTTTCAAGACCCTTAATGATAGAACTCAAATTCAATTTCTTCTTAAAAGTTGTAGACCTAAGTCTGTAGTTTCATCTAGATCAAAATCCATCCAATTTGAATATTCACAGATCAAGGTATAGCCCAAATATAAATGCATGTTTAGTAAAAACACTGTATATAACATACTCCAACGCACTACATTGCCAAAATTCTATCATTTCAAGTTGATCATTCTGTTGTACCTCAACTTTTAGTTCAATATTCTATATAAACAATTCAAAATTTCTTGATTGATTAAAATCCAAAAATAGAACCTATTTCCATACTTTTCTATATCACATTTTTTTGCAATTTTGTCTACTTCACTAATCTTTATTTAACTCCAATTATCACAATCCTTTATCACACTTTCTGCACATTTTATATTTCATTTTTCACCTTCATTCTCACTTCAATTTCAGCTCAAATTGATCACAAACAAATCAAAATCCATGAATAAACACAGATATAAAAAACAGAACATTATTCATGCAAGTTCATCATTTTTTGCACTTCTTCATTTTTCTTCTGTTCTTTTTCATTTTTCTGCTGCACCTATTAATCAACTTCTAGTCTAATTTTGAAACTATCAAAGATAGAATTTGAATTCAATGTCTTCATGAAAAATGTAGCCATATGTCTCTAATTTAAGACAAATTAAAAAATAGCTCATTTGGATAGCTATGGAACAAGTTATGGCTAAAATACAGAAGCTTAATAAGTGGAAATGTTATAACTAACATTTTCTAGCACACTCTCTTTCAATTTTCCAAATCTTTATAACTTCCTACATTTTACATCTAACACATCTTGTACCTAGATCATCTTTTCTACTTCATTTCAAGTCAATATCATTCATAAACAATCATGATCTATATTTGATCATTAACCCAAAAACAAACATATACATGTATCATTCTACCTCATTTTAGGATTCATTCTAACTATAAGTCAACTCTACATCAATTTATGAATCATTAATCATCATAAATACAAAACTAGCCATGAATACATTCATTTATTCATCTAGGATTTTGTTGGAGTTATGTAAATATAGTGCCCTGGAAAGCAAGTGTATTTACATGTAACTTTATCTTCTTTAGTTACAGT
>JAOQMP010000861.1:0-13907 GCA_027563575.1 Erythroxylum pedicellare
TTATATCAAGGGCTAACCCCAATCCTATGACTGCTTTAATTACCGTTATTTGGAGCTTCAAAGGAATATATGGTTTAAATATGAACAAGGAGAAGAATCATATTTTTATGTCAATAGCAACTAACCACCTTTCTCCCTAGATTTTGAACCTAACAGAGCTTCAGATTAAGCAGCTACCATTCATTTATTTATCAATTCCAATCTCCCATTAGAGACTATTATACGGAGAATTCCTGCCCCTTATAGAAAAAATTCTAAGAAGGATTATTAAATAGGATAATAAAAGCTTCTCCTTTACTAATATGGTGCAATTGATCAATTTGGAGCTCAACTCCATTCATGTATACTAATCCTCTCATATTTTGTTTCCTAAGATCTTAGAGAAAATAATACAAAAGATGATTAAAAGCTTCCTCTAGATTAGTGACACACGAAGGAGTTAGCTTACTAAAGTTAAAAAGAAAAATTTTCGCTACCCATAAAGGAAGGTGTCTTTAGTATAGGTCTCATCAAAATAAGAAATAAAATTACATATCATAGAGAATCTAGAGGAAACTAAAGGACAAGGAATCCCTTTCAATTAAATGGGCTTATACACATTACTTAAATACTCACAACTTCTAGTCAGTCACTCCGAATGAAATTCCTATTAGAATATGCTTCTTCTTTAAAGCTTACAGAGTAGATAAGGGAAGCGATCAAAAGTAGATAGGGGCATAGAGCTAACATAAATTTATGAGATGATTGGAGTATCTTAGGACCTCTAGCTCATAGAACTTAATTATTTTCCATAGTTAAAGAAGTATTAGAAGTGAATAAATCCAAAATTAGTCCGCTTTATTGGGAGAAATTGTTTAGGATCCAGTAATCCAAATTCCTCTAGTAAGACAAGTTCACTTAGTTAAGGCATCCTTCAAGTTCTTTGACCAATAAATCATGGACATATTTTTCTAGGACTAATGCCCTCAAGGTTCCTTGGTAGAGGTTGGTTTGGTTTAAACAAGCTTCTCTAAAAATTTCATTCATTTTGTAACTAGCAATTAGAGAGAACTTATCCACAAATGATAGGATCTGTAGTCCCTACTCATCTCTCTCACCTGATCTTTATCTTATAGAGCATCAAAATTTATTAATCACTTGTTTTTTCAATGTGAGTTCATGACTTTATTTAGAAGAGGATACAAAGCTCTAACAATCTTTGTTGCCTAGTTACGTCTTAGTTTGATATTACTACTTAGATAGGTGGTATAAGAAGAAAGTTTAGAGGAATCAATAAAATTTAAGATCTCTTTTAGTCCTGCCATATACTACAATTGGAAGGAAAGAAATCTAGGTTCTTTCAAGGTAAGGAAAATGAGAAGCAATAGGTCCTTTTGGATTATATGCCTTTAGTTTTATAAAAATGGTTTGAGTGTTTAGCCAAAATAGCCCCTCCCATGCTCAACTATACTAATTACTACTTAATTGATTTTCCTATCTACTACCCAAATTTAATCACTCGTATCCTTTACAAGTTGTTCTTCTTTATTTGGAGAATTGATGCACTTGACTTATGTATTGCTTACACTAAATATGTACTCCTTTTAACTATATTCAAGTCAACTTAACATTTATTTTTTATAAAAAATGGAAATAAAGATTATATGAAAGAATTTTGGAAAAAATGAAAATAAAGAATATATGAAAGAGCTATCATATAGAGTAGATAATGATGATTTAAAAGTTATTAATTATGATGTAAACATTTACCAAAATATATTTAAACATTCTATATTGAGATAGCTTATTTTAGCATCATAGTTTCTTTAATTTAATATAAATTTTATTTACTTCTCTAATTTATCTTAATTTTAATATAATATATCACATATTCTATTTTTAACATAACTTGATTTTTATTCTTTATCAATATTTTTATTTTCTAGGATCCAAAAAAATTAGTAATAACTTTAAAAACTTTAAATTAATCTAGAAAATTTTAATTGGATTAATAAAAATCAATATACATTAATTAATATTTCAATTAATATTTATTTTATATCTATTTAATTAATATTATATTCCAATGTAAATATACTTTTAGTTCCAACATAATATATACTTTATAATTTAACAAAATAGTCAATTATGAATTTTACCTTTATACAAAAATGATTAAAAGATAATATATATACGTGTGTGTGTGTGTGTGTAAATAAAAATTTTTTAAAAACAAAGATATTTATTAATTACATTTAATGTTATTTTTAATTGCATTTATACTATTTTTTATGTTTTTTTGCTTAACTAATCTAGTAGATATAAAATTTCCTACATATGATAAAGATCAATAAAGTACTAATTTTTATCTTAGTTTTAATTCCTTTTTAACTTACCTTTTATAGTTTTTTTTCTTATCTCATCCTTAATAGTAAATAAAATTTTAAATTTGA
Source organism: Erythroxylum pedicellare (assembly GCA_027563575.1). Taxonomy (NCBI): domain Eukaryota; kingdom Viridiplantae; phylum Streptophyta; class Magnoliopsida; order Malpighiales; family Erythroxylaceae; genus Erythroxylum; species Erythroxylum pedicellare. Next base: position 2,433 of record JAOQMP010000861.1, read on the forward strand.
AAAATACTATATAAAGTTTTGATATATTTTTAAATATGATTTGCTTGATTTATTATAAAATAATATAATGTTAAACTCTAAATTATACTTTTTAATGACAGTAATTATATAATTCACTTATATAAACATATACAACACATGTTACAGGATTGTAACTAGATAATATGGAGGACAGTATCCGCTAGAGTAAAGCAATAATTGGTAACTCCAGCAATAGTTCCTGCAAGAATCTTTTGAATACTCAACACCCTAAGGTACCTTTGTATAAGATGCTATGGTACAGTCAAACTCATCCCTGAGTTGGCTTCATGCTTTGGCTAGAATTCAAAGGGAAACTTAACACATTAGAAAGCTTATTGGATTCCTTAACATTCTAGCTTAATATATCTTATGTAGATAGGCAGTTGAAAGCTTGGATCATCTGTTTCTTGAATTCCGTTACACAAATTTCTAATGTAACCACATACTCTAACTTTGTAACCTCGCTCCACCTCAAGGAAATTGGGATGTGATCAAAGACTAGTGCTACACAACTCTATCTAAAAGTTCAAGTGACATGATAGTATTTAAAACCTCTCTAAGCGATATGGTTTGCAACATTTAGATAGAGCATGACCATATAACCTTTCAAAATTAGAACATACCAAGGGAGTCCTTAAAGAGGAATCTAGAAGAAAATATTAGGCTAAACTTATTTACACCTAAAATTCATACTGCTTGTAGCTTACGAATCAAAGAAATATGGAGACAATTACACGTTTGAATCTAACACAAGCACTTGGCTTTTCTATGGATAATGTTTTCTAGTGAATCCTAGCTTTGCAAGGAGGAATATATTTGCTTCTTAACAGTTTTTAGCTCCTAGCTTTGTACTGAATCTCTTGAAAGTATGTTGATGATTCCGAAAAGCTGAGAACTACAAGTTTGTTTGCTAACTAGCTATTTGTAGCTTAAACTTATTCCCATTTTTGGGCTGAGCAATGAAATTATTTACGTTCTAATATTTATTATCTAATTTCAATATTAATTTAGGTTCATATTATCTATTTTATTTTTATTTAATTGTTATGATGCAATTATTAATTTCTTATATAGAATAAGGAAAACTTCATATAATGAATTTGTCAAGTTGGCATATATTGATAATATGGATGAAATCATGCTGACACTTTACATCTTAACTTCACAAAATCTTCTACGTTAAAAGATAAAATGATGAACAAAAATATGATACATTCACTTCTCATCAAAGGATAAATGGAAAACTTCATAATGAGCTTATCATGAAAAGGCAAACAACCAAAAGAATTATATGTAAGAATATTGGAAGCTTTAAAGGCTAATAAGATTATTCAATAGCATAGCCACGAATTAAATCTATGAGATTGAAGATTTATTCAACACTTAAAAATGATCACCTTATGTAAGAAGCAAGGCAAAGGCCAATGACATAACTAGCATTGTTCGGCAAAATATAAATAGTTTCTTATTGATAGTGCAAGCTAGAGGAGAGGAGAGGAGAATGTGAGTTGTTTTCTAAAATATTCTAAGAATAATATAATACAAGAAAAGAAGTTGTCTTAGTGATAAAGATGTCAATGTCACAACGACATGTTTATATAAATGCAAGAACAAAATCTAAGACATTTTTTTTTTCATGTTATGGAACAAGATGATGAAGGGGAAATTAATATATTATAAGTTGATACTCAATACGAGGAGTTTATCAAATATAATAAGTTTTGACAGTACGTATCTTATGAACAAGTATGACATGCCATCGCACTTGTATGGCCAGTCTATTTGATGAGATGTACCCTAATATCTAATGAAGAAAGTGATACTTCTTATTGTATTTTTCAAAATTTTAAGAGAAATAATCGTGCACTTGCAAATTTTCTCACCGACTAATGCCAGAACAAAAATTTTTAATGAGGTTATGCCAAGCACAAGGTCATATGATATTATGCGAAGTAAAAGACGTAGAAGTTTTAAATGTCACTTCTTATAAGTGGTTTGTAATACATTTAGTAAAGCTAAATTGGTTACTGGATTAAAAATGGTCACTAAATATAAATCGGAGTTAAACTCTTAGATTTTAAACATATTTTTAAGGACAGATATGGGAACCAACTGACACTAAAGCTTATTTTTATAAGTTGGAGTGTCCTCCACTCAAAAAAAGTATGAAATGAATGTTTATTTTGAAGAGTATATACGATATACAATAAATTCTTAAACATTTTGTAAAACTATATGATAGAAAGTTGAAAGATACTTAAAATTAGAAAAGAGGCTAATGCTTGTTTTGATAATAAGATAGATAGTCATGATTTTTAGAAACAATTCAACAAGCATGTATGAATGGAGTGTTTGAGTTAGTCCAAAAAGAGTTTTCTTAAAAAAGCTTGTTATTGTTTGAGTTAGTCCAAAAAGAGTTTTTTTTTTTAAAGCATGTTATTGTTCGATGCTATCAAAGAAATTATGAATAATGATATTAGACATAACGGTCTATAAAAATCTATACTGACATATATTCTAATTAGTGAGAGGACTTAGTTGTGTTGAGTTCTTATTTCTATAAAAAAAGTTTAATACTTATAATTTTGACATGAAAATTATTATAAGTGTTAATAATAATCTAATGCAATGTTGATAATAATTTGCAAAAATTTTCATGAGAAAATTATTTTTATAATTTTATCAATCTTGAAATTTTAAAAATTAAAAAATAAGTCCAAATATCCCAAAATTTTGTGGGGCACCTTTAAGAAATGTTTCAAACATAACGATAAAATATACTTGAACTTTTTAAAGTTAGATTATTAACTGTATAGTGAGATATATAAATATATATTTTCAAAAGGTATAATATATAATATTACAAAATAAAAGTTAAGATAGATTTGATAAATTGTTTAAAAGATAGAATATTTGAAATAACATACCCTTAAAAATCACTTTAATAAGATCATATATAATTGCAAGCAATTCAAGTGAAAAGAAATATTATGTTTTTATACATTTCTCGTATAAAATAAAAAGGAGATGTGTATAAAATTGTTGACAAGTATGTTATAAGATGGGGGAAGAAAAACCTTTAAATGTTGCATTGTAAAGTTTATGTTAGATTAAAAATTATTAAAATGATTAGTGATATAACTAAATAAGAGCTTAATGAAGAATTTCTTCTAAAAGCAAAGAATATGTTAAATGAACCTTAGAGGGTAAAGCTAGGTCCAAAAAGGGATGCAGTTTCTAAAAGCCTTGCACAGTACATCTCACTAGCTATTGTCTATTGCTACCTAGGTTCTACACACTTGAAGAAGTGAAAGGCATTTAGAATAAGCTTACATTAGAGACTCGTTTAAAGTAGACATATGGACAAACTTGGCATTCTTCTAAAGCATAATAGTTTACTTTAGAAACTTTGCATTGCCTCTACTCAAAGGGAGATTAGAACCAATATTCTAAAGATAAAAGATTCCATGAAAGGGTTAAAGATAAATTAAGGAGTATAGCGGAATTCTTGAGTGTGAGGACCTCCCTAATCCATTGAAGCATGCTCCTCTTAAAGGATTTGGAGTTTATAAGACTATTAAAGTAGAGGTTATTGTTTCTTTCCTTCCATGTAAAGTATATAAGGTAGTTGAAAATGAATATAAACATCTTGGTCTCATGCTTGCTCATAAACTTAAGTTATGATGCCTAATCTATGATATGCTACCATTAAATGCAAATACAACTAATCCCACAAATTTGTAGTATGGAAAACCAAATGTTTTCTATAAAGAAACAATTAAATAACAGATGATAAAAACTTTCAGGTTGTCGATTGCAAAGTAAGTAGGTCTGATTATTAAATGAGTCTTATAAAAGTTTGTCGTTAATGCATAGATGTTGTTTAATTGCAAACCATATGATGAAGCAGGCTTTAATTACATTGAAGTTATACCAAGCAAGTTTGTCCCATCCAATTATAAGCTTATCCTCAGTGAAGATATCTTAAAAGGATCTATTATTGAAGTCCCCATAGATATGATTGGTCTAAATGACCCCATCTTGGATACTTAGATCATGTTAATATAAAGGCATATTATCAGTAATAATGGAGTAGTTTGGTTCTTAATTGTGGGGCCATGACAATAAGCAAGCATTAATGAGTAAATGAACTCTAAAATTAGCAAGGAATCTATTCATTATATTAGCATTAGTAGGAAGCATATATAAAGGACTTAGTGGATGCCATTTATCATACCAAAGGCAAGTGTTTGTTCCATTACCTATAATAAATTTGATATGTTCTGTGAACTTACTTCTTAAATTGAGCATATATTAAAGAGATTAAGAGATGTTAGGATTAGAAGCTACCATTTTGAGTCTCTTTTCTTTTAAGACATGGATGTGTGACCACCTAACCCATGGCGTCCCTTTGCCCATAAATGGCGTCCATTAGTTTTTTACTGGAAGTACTTTGTTCATAATTAGAGTAACTTCAATCCTAATCCCCTTTAAGTTTTAGGCAAAAAACAACTTTCAATCCTAATCCCCTTTGAGGTTTAGGAAAAAATATTTCCAACCACTTGATCTTTTCCTTTAAGGACCACTCTAAAGGAAGTTATTTAGTAATATTTCAATATCCTTAGTATTTTTACTTAAGAAAAATAGCTTATTGCACCAAAATACTTGTAAGCTTGAGAGAACTGATTTGGATAACTATGATCTACCTTGAAAATGATAGGAATTTATTACACCAACTGCCTTTTTTTGGTTTATGGAATCAAAGTGAGTTGGAAAATTAGGTAATTTATTCTAGAACTTAAATGGTAATTCATAAGTAATTAAAAGAATGATGCAAACTTTTGAAGCCAGAAAATTTAGTGACTTCATCACCAAACAATTTAAGGCTTGCAGAGACAATGATGCTACAACAATTCAAGTATTTTAGATATAGCAATGCCACTTTTCTTTTATGAAGAGCACTAAAATGGATTGGAATTTGTTAAGAGCATTTAGTATGAGCTCAATGGAGTCTAGTTTGATCTATACAACAATAAGATGTCATCTACAAATGAGAGATTAAAAAGTTTATTTTTCATACATATAAAGTGGTATTGAAATTGCTTGGAGTTAGTAATTATGTTCTTTTAATCATTCTTAAGAGATCTTTCATACATGAGTTAAAAATATAAGGGGATAGGGGATTCCCTTATCTCAATCCCCTAGTCATGTTGATGATTATTGAGGGTTCCCTACTAATGAGACTATTTAAAGAAGCTGTGGTGACATATTAGCAAATTTACCTAATGAACTTAAGGGGAAATCCATAAACAATGAGAATTTCAAATAGAAAGCTCCATTCCACTTAATCAAAAGCTTGAATAAAGTCAATTTTGAGAGCACATCTTTTAATCATACTATCCCTATGATAATTCTTGAACAATTCTTGAGTAATAAGAATATTGTCACCAGTACTTATTCTATTATTAAAAGAACATTGGCAAGGATTAGTTAGAGATGGCAAGATAGACTTAAGTCTTGAAGAAATCATCTTATAAATGATTTTATAGATGAAATTATAGTAAAAAATAGGTCTAAAATATAGAAGCATATAATGGTTGGGATTTTAAAGAATAAGGGAGATGAAAGTCCTATTAATCTCTTTAAAAAGCTTAATTGATGAAAAGAGCTCCATCACTAATTTGGTGACCTTATCTCTTATTAAGTTTTATGATTTTTAAAAGAAACATGCATTGAAACTGTTAGGGCTTGGGTCTTTGTTAACCCTAAACTAAAAAGAGCTTCCTTTACCTTATATATTTGGAATAGAGCAATGAGTGAGGATGCTTGTTATTTAGATGCTCCATTTTAAGTGAAACATTTTAAGCAGTTCTTTATATCATTAGAGCCTTTAGAAGTCCTTAGTGTGTTGATGAAATATTCAAAAGTAAGATCTTAGAGTTTGTCTTATTTACACTTATAAACCTTCTTTGTATTTTAATACATAATATTTTATTAGTGTTTCCTAATAATGATTAAGCTATAAAAGAACCAAAAATTCTTATCCCCCTCCTTTAACCATTTGATCCTTAATCTTTTTTTATAAAAAGGAATTATGGTTGTTAAATGCATTAGTGTAGTCTTCTAAAGCATTCTTTTCCTCCAAAATGAGTTGAGCATCCTCAACCTTAGTAGAGAGAGTTTTATAGTTATTAAGCTTTTCCATTGCTACTATAAGGGTATCTAGTGTATTACTTCAATTTTTTTAATGATCTTAAGTTCTTATTAATAGCTTTAAGCGTAATATTTAGAAGACTAAAACCTATTCACCTATTTGGTCATACCTTTGATGATAACATCATTGAATTTGGGGTGACTCATTAAATAGTTAATGAATTTCTTCTTTTAAAAGTAAGCTTGTTAAAAGTGACTTCGAAGGGTGAGTGGCTATCTTAGGCATAGAAATTTACATAGGTTATTGGAGAAAGTTAAGCTCCAATCCCTATTAATAAGAGCTCTAACTTTTTCTAGGCATCATATTACCATCTTGTTTGTTAGACCATATGAATTAGTGTCTAGTATATCTTAAGTCTTCTAGGATTAAGTTAAGAAGACCTTTCTTAAGGTTTTCTATTTCGAGCATTTAAAACAAGTACCCATCAACCTTATAGGAGAAGAGGATATTATTGAAATCTCCAATTACAAGCCAAGTCTTTTAAATCAAGCAAATGAGGTCCATAATGTCCTTTTAAAGAGCTTGTCTTTAAGAAGCTAGGTTATAAGCATAAACAAATGTGATCTTAGCAAAAATGTTAAGTTACAACATAATGATGGAGATATGGAGGAATTGTTCTAAGAATCTGTAATTATCAATTTTAACACAAGAAGGTTCCAAAGCTACAATGATTCTTCCGTTATAGTGTCATTAGTGGTTAGAGAACACTTTCTAATTGCTATGAATAAACCATAAACCTTACTAGAAAGTATTAGCTTTTATTTTGGTCTCCCAAAGGCCAAACAAAATGATTGTTTTAGAGTAAAATTAGGTCAAAAAGATTTGATTGTTTATTAGGGTTATGTAACCCTCTAATATTCAAAATAAGGACATTAAAGAGGGAGTTTTACATCTAATTTTTCCTCCTATTAGAGGTTCTTATCACTACAATAAAATGAGTCTTCTTACTAGAATTCAAGTCCTTACATGGCAGGTAAATTATGGTGTATTGGAAACTTTAGAGGATTTTGAACCATCAACTATTAAGAATTATGAAAAGTTATCATTATTTAAAAGCTATCTAAGGGAGATTCCTCATTTTAGATAAGTTGTTTTCCATATTGCTCCACTCCTAAAAGACTCCTTATTCAATTTAGGTTGTTTTCCAGGTTTCTCCACTCTTATAAGAGACTTATTAGCTAAGACAAGTTGCTTTGTTTGCTATACCACCAAGTTTGTAATTTGTTATTGTTCATTAGGCTTTAAAATGTCTCCAACATTAGATTTTCCTTATTCCCTATAAGTTCTGAATAGGTGAAATAAGAGAAGTTCCTGCTTAGCTTCTAAAATCTAGGTACAATAATCAAGTTAGGTTTCTATGTACATAAAACATTGACTTTAGCTTCTTAAAGGTTACCTTCTACTCATAATCTCATAATTCTTGGTAAGTTGGGGAGCTCTTTCTGTAAATCTAATTTAATATATACTTTAGGAAAACCTATTCTTCTTATTCCAACTATATTTTTGTCAAGGCGTAAAGGTTTTCCTAACGTGCTTCCTAGATAATTATGTCCAGAAGTACTTGAATATTCCAGGGAGGATGTTATAGAATTGTATCCATACTAGTATGGAGCTTAGTTTCTTATCCAAATTTATTATAAATCTTTGCTTATGAAGAAAGAGATGCTTACAAAAAAGATATAATGACCCATACTTTATTAACTAGCTCATCTTTTACTCCTTTAAGAATCTAAAGCAGAAATAATCCTCTTTAATTATCATTATATTTTTTAGTTTAATTTGCCTCATCCAATTCAATCCCACTTTTGCATAGGGTAGAAAAATGGCCCTTTATCTAAGAGAAAGCCAAAAAGGGTGCTTGTCTAATGAGTTGCCCCTCTTGAAGGATTTCAAAAGGTGGAGAAACAACCAAGGGATCTTTAGTAGAAGAATGTTGAGGAATAAAATAGAGCTTGATAGAGGTTTTGTGGTCTCTTATGACCACTCTGTTTTATGTTTTTGGAGGATTTGTTTAGCTGTTGAGGAGGGAGTTCGGTGTTATAGGAGTTTTCTTAGTTTCAAAGCAAGTTAAGGGAAGTTTTGACCTAGAGGGTGAAAGAATGGGAATAGAGAGCTCTCGGATAGGGGGTTGATGTGGTGGAGTGTTAATAATGATTGAGCTTAAAGCCTGTAGAGTACATATGGTGCCATTAGGATGGGATGGTGCTAAGATAGCAGAATCTATAAAAGGAGGCACCACAGCTTAAGGAAGAGAAATTTGAATGTATGAACAAAGAGGGTCATTTCTTCTAACGGTGAAAAGCACAGGAGATAAGGAAAGAGTTAAGAAATTTCAAAAAGTAGTTGTTAGAAACAGAAATATCAACTAAGTTAAACCAAAAGAGAAAAACAATAGAGTATCAAAACTAGAGAGAGGGGAGTGCATTTTCTATTTCAAACATTCCATTAAGTCTATAACCACTAATTTATTTAAGTTGCTAACATATTATTCAAGATAATATCAAAATAGAATTATTTAAAGAAAAAGTCATAATGATTATAAGATGGTGTTGGTTAATAAGAATCCAATAATAAAAACATGACAAAAACTTATAGCAAACACTAGATAAACAAGTGACCGAGACTAAAATTATGTAGTCTTGATATCATCATAAACCTACAAAGGTAGAAAAATTAGTCAAAACCATGTATAATTTTACTTAGCCTTACTATAATGCTCCAATTAGATCTTAAATAATAGAAATTTATAGTTTTACAGAGAATTATACATTTCTAGTGAGTTTGATGTCCTTGATTTAGTAAATAATATTTGAATCATATAGTAATTCAATCTTTATAGTTATAGATTTTATCTCTATAAAGATTGTGATCATGATAAGACTCTAAAGATGTTATATAATTATATTTGGTTTGTATTTTTATCCCTTACTCCCAATTATAAATAATGTTCTTATTTGAGAGTCTCTTTTATGTACATGACAAGAAAAATAATAATCATTTAGAATATTGAGTTACTTAACTAATGTCTTTAGAAAGCTTTTGATTAACAAAATTTGGGTAGTTGAAGATATGGGTTTGAATTCGATATCTAACTAGGGGTTTGTTTCTCTTATAGGCTTAAGGATCATAATGCTTTAGGTTTTGACTCGCAACTAGGTAGTTAGTCTGTCTCTTAAAACTATAACATAAGTACCTGTAGGTTTTTATTTTAAAACTAGGAGTTCATTCTTCACCTGATCTTGTAGCTTGATCTTACATGATTTTTGTTGAAAAGAGAGTAATTAGAGATTGTAATATTGAATATTATTAATACAACTTATAGTAGATCGATTATTGGTTCAAAAACTAAAAATTGTGTGAGATTAAGTTTATTTCCTATCAATTGCATCAGAAAATGTAGACTACAATTTCAGTCTTCACATTATCATAAACTTGTAAAGGTAGAAAAGACATTCAAAATCACTTAAGTCAAATACTAAATAAAGAATATAATTTTGGGGATTATGTATAGCAACTTTTTAACAAATTTGATATCGTTTTAATACTAATTTAATGGATAAATTTTGAATTGAATAATGCTTTCATCTTTATAAGATAAAAATTTATCTTTATAAAAATTGTAATCACGATAAGACTAAAAATATTGTAGAGTTTTATTTAAAATTTATTAGCTATAAAATTTGAAAACAATAATTTATCTTATACTAATAAGAAATAGAGGTTATCCGAAAGGCAGAGTATTTTTGAGCTACATATGACAATAGTGTTTTAAAATGGTCCAAATTATGCTTATAATGATATAATAATATAATTGTAGATAGAAGAAATGACATCACTAATTTATTGAAATAATAACATTTATCTCATTAAATACTATTTTAAAGTTATATATTCATAGTTTTATTAGTTTTTATTTTATATATCTATGATTTTTTATTAAATACTTTAAATAAAAAGAATTATATGAGCCATATGCAAAATGACAAAGAAAATTATAAAAAAATCTTATGATGAATGAAGTACATTGTGTTATGAGTTTTAGTAGATTATGTTTTTTTCTCTTTTCTTATTTCTAAAATTTGACTAAATTATATTTATCAATTTTTAGAAATTTTATTTAAGCCTTTAATACAATCGAATTACTGAGTAGTACTTACTCTTCACTCATGGAAATTATTTGGTGATATTTGATTTGGTAGATAGGTAATGGAATAGAATGAACAATATAACTGAGATTATATAAATGAAGTAGATGATAATTAAGTTATTAAAACACGTGAACTTATATATAATGAAATAAAAAGTATAATATGTTTTGATTGATGGGAAATCGGAGTAGGATCTGACCTCAACCAAAAACAGAATATTTAAGAAACTTTTTCTTATTTTAATTTCCCACAAACAAATATCACTTTAATTTTATAAAATAATTAACACATAAATCATAATTAAGTGTGAATCTTAATTCGTACCTTATTCTGAATCTTGATCCTTTTCTTGTCGTATCCCTCAAATTGTTTTCAAAATCAATCTATATCAACCACTATAGCTACACAAGTATTTGGTCTCTAACATTATCTACATAACAAGTTGAGAGAACTCTATAACTCTTACAGAGAGGGTTAAGCAAGAAGTACTAACTTCATTATAGCTTAAGCCTATTTATAATAGGTTTTGGATATTTTAGGACTAAATAGCAATTATGCTCAAATAAGATTCAATATCGCATAGTGATCCTTATTTAATAAATATCTTATATTTAATCATAAAATTTCTCAAAATTTTCAATCAAGTCAAACTTGATTAAAATATCTTTACTCCCTTTAACTAGTTATTTATGTGAGATCCATTAGGTTTCCAAATGTGTTGACAATGGATACAAATTATAACCTTAAATGTAACATCCCGTTACCCATGTTAGGGCTAGAATTGTGATTTATGGGAAATTTCTGAGAAATTAAGAAAAATGCACATTATGCATAAGTTAATTGGGACATGCACATTTTTGCACATTCATATGACTATACATGCATTCATTGACATTTTTCGGTTATAATTAAATTGAGTTGTGATTATTGGAAATTTTTTAGAATTAAAATTTTATTTATATTGGAAATATTATTGATTAGTGGAGTTGTGATATTTGTGAATTCAGGATTTATTTCAGAATTTATAGAGTATTATGAAAAATAGGAAAAAAGAAGAAAAGAAATCAAATGAAGATTTGGAGATAGTTGGAT
>JAOQMP010000918.1:0-13903 GCA_027563575.1 Erythroxylum pedicellare
GTCGTTCCTAGTACCTATAAATCAAGTATTCCAAGGTCGTCTCCCACAAGGACTAAAACACTCACCAACAAATTAATCCTAATTGCTTGAACAAGATTAACAATAAACTTAAAACATAATTGGGTTTGGCTAGACAATAAATTGTAAATACTAGAAAATAACAGACAAGGATAATTTGATGATTTAAACTTAAGGCTTAGGGTTCACTTATTTAATAGATGATTAATAAATTAAGAAATTGATCGAATGATAGGTTATAATAACAATTGCACAATTTTACTCATATTCTCTCTCAAGACATATGAGAATATCTAACTAGTTGATTACCATCTCTTAATGTGCAACTAACTAATTCAATGCATGAAGAACAAGCAACCATAAGTTATCACACTAGCTTAGGATATCTTTATCTCTAAATCTAATGTGCTTATCTTCCTAGTGTATAAACCATACTTCACCTCTCAGTTCATCATATGATTCCTAAGATTACGTCTATGGGGATCAAGCATAAAGACAGCAGTGAAATGTGATAGAGATAAACATAACCCAAGAACTTTCATTCAACACCAATCAATCCTTAAAATACAAATCAATCTCTCAAATAGGTTACATCCCTCATCCTAAGTGAGGTTTAGTTCCAGAACATGATAACAAAAACCATATACATAAAGATGCTCAACATTGAAGAAAGAGTAGAGAGAGAAGGTAGAGAGAACACGGAATAAGATTGCTTCCAATCCTTGATGCAATCTCCAAAACTTCCTCTTTGCCTCTTATTTTGTGCCTCCTTAAGCGGTAACCTCGCTTTCAGTGTCTAGCCCCCACATTAGGTCTCAAAAATGAGTATTTATAATGTCTTGGGCTCAACGAAACCTAGTTTTTTCTAAACAGGGGAAGTCAGATCGTCCTTAGGCTGACAAAGTCCATTAAACAGACTTGATGTCCATTTAGTGGAACTTCTCGGGTCTGGGAAGTGAAGTTGGCAGACAATGTCCATTAAATAGACATGATGTCTAGTAAGCGAACCTTCTCAGGTCTTTGGACTGGAATTGTTTAGGCAATGTTCGATAAACGGACATGATGTCCGTTAAACGGACATACATTGGTCATTTACAAATTGTGCACTTTTGACCCCTTCAGTTGAAAGAATCTCTCCTCAGAGTCTTTACAGAAGTTGTAGCACTCGGAGTCCTCTTCGAAAGCATCCATGAATGACCTTAATCTGACATCCACGGTAAAAGTTATACCTTTCCCCAAAATCTATCCACTTGTACCTATCAAGCAATAAAGTTGAAACGTGTGAGAACTAACCAAATAAGGCTTCAAATTCACATAGAGATAATTCAAATTAGCTCTAATTCATCCCAAAATAATGTAAGAATAATTTGACTTATCAAATTCTCCCACATTAAAACTATTGCTTGTCCCTAAGCAAAATAAAAGAAGACTAACTACTAAATCCTTAACCAAGTTACTGATTCCACTTTTGTCGGTGTACGGTGGCATTTTGCATATGCTGTAAGCCTTTAAACTACTATATGTCCATAATGGGGGAGTTATAGTCTCCTGAGGGTTTATTTAAAAAGAATGGTGCCCATAAACATTTCCCTTCCATCATTTCACTCCTAATCACCATCATAGCTCAATCCAATAAGTCGAAAGCATTATAGGTAAGAATTGAAACATAGATGCAAAGTTACATAATACTTCATAAATTAGATCGCCAATAAGTAATAATAAGACCTCATAATGCTTCAATTAATCAAAATCGCATGCCATGAATAAAGTCTCTCATAAAGCATTCACTTTCACACATAAGTGTTTAAGGATTACTCTACCATAAGCTGGCATTTTATCTACTTCTCCATTACTCCCATCTTTGGCATATCCATGAATCAAAAAGATCTTTATTCCTTTGGTTGTAATGGAACCAAGGGGTAAAGTGGGCTATGAAAGAAAGGAAATGAATTCAAATATTCAACAATTAGTAAAGAAGAAATCACAAATCTTACAGTCCCCTTTTTTTTGCAAACTTTACTAAAAAAGTGCCCTACAATCATAATTTTTATGAAACTCCACCAAATTGTCACAATTTCCATCATTCTTTCACCTTGAAATTTGAAGCGAACACGCTTTATTTATTAATATCACATTTTCCTTTTTATTTTTTTCCTTTTTATATTTTTACTTTTTGACAGCATGCTTCTTCAATTACCATAAAAACACCCCCACATTTCTTCCTTTTTTTTAAGTAAACAAAGGAAACTTCATTAATAAGCATGGTCAGCAGCTAAAGGTGAAGAAATACAAGTATGATAAGCTAAATCCCAATAAACAAGACCTGGAAAAGAACTAGCATTTCTCGCAAGAGAGTGAGCTGCACAGTTTGTAGGTCTTTTACAGAAACCAAAATGAATATCATTTATAGAATGACAAAGAAATAAGAAATCACTAATAATCAAATCAACTTCAGACCGATTGCGACAAGTTGAAAGAATACCAAGAATAACCAGTTGCAAATCTGATTCAATAATAACAGAGTGTAAGTTTTACTTTTTAACCCAACATAAAGCCTTACGAATACCCATAGCTTCTACAGTAGAAGGATCCAAAACCCTAGGATAAATATTACTGCCAGCAACTATACAATTGCCATTGCTATTTCGAACAACAAAACCCGTACTAGTCTTACTTAACTATTTGAAAATAGCAGCATCTGTGTTAATTTTAAGGTAACCATCTGGTGGTTTTTGGCACATAATAGGAATAGGATGGGTTTGGTTTAAAGTCGCAGTTTTGCGTCTCCTAGCAGTATGCCAATTTGTCAACATCGAACGAGTAAGAAAAAGAATAGCATGAGCTGAATGCTAAAGACCATGCCAAACCAAATCATTCCTATTCTTCCAAAGAGCCTAACAAATCGAGATAGCCAAAAAAATATCATCAACTGTATAGTTATGTGTGACAAAAGAAAACCAAGAAGGCAGCGCAACAGAAGTGGAATGAAATAAACCCAGTTGAGAATATGACCAAACTTCCTTAGCACAACAACACTCAAATAAAACATGAGAAACAGATTCAGGCTCAATGCCACAAATAGGGCACAAAGTTACAATATCAACACCTTCATGAATAAGAAGAGTACGAACCGGTAAACAAACATTTAGTGAACGCCAAAAGAAATTTTTCATTTTAGCAGGAATGTTCAAAGACCAAAATTTCTTCCAAGGAAGAACCTAATTCAATTTTTGAGGGGTTGCATGAATAAAGCGGTAAACACTTTTAGCATAATACATCCTTTCCTATCAAAGAACCAAAACCAATCATCAAGACTGCTCGCTCATTAAATAAAACTAAGATTAAATGCAAATTCCATTGTTTTAGGTCATGAAGGATCAAATCAGAAACTCGAAGATTAAGCCAAGAATCATCAAGAGTTGAAGTGATATAGGGATTCTCCTTATCCGGCAACCAAGGGTCAGAACAAACTCTAATAGAGCTGCCATTTCCAAAACATTTCCTACATCCTTTTTTTAATAAAATCAATGCTAAAAACAATACTGCTCCAAGTATAACTAGGATTATTACCCCTTTTAGCTTCCCATACTATGCTTCGAGGATAGTACCGAGCCTTAAGAACTCTTGAAACCAATGAGAAATGATCAGGAAGCAACATCCAACATTGTTTCCTGAACAAAGCCATATTAAAATCATGAAAAGTCCTGAAACCCATGCCTCCCAGGTGTTTCAGCCAGCACATTTTCTCCCATGCCATCCAATGAATTTCTTGTTTTTGTCTTAGATTTGTACCCCACCAAAAAGAAAAAGCATTGTCTCAATCTTTTTACAAACACCCATCGGCAATTTAAAAATAGTCATAGCATAGTTAGGAAGAGACTGAGCAATAGATTTTAGTAAAACTTCTTTGCCAGCCCGAGAAAGAAAAGTCCTGTTCCATCCTTGCATCCGCTTCCATAGGTTCTTCTCAATAAAAGAGAAAGTTTCCTTCTTGTCCCTCCCAATAAAAGAAGGTAAACCCAAATAAGAAGCTTTAATAGATCCAAAATCAACAGAAAGACAAGAAGAAATGACTTTCCACTGATGGTTTGAACTATTGGCACTGAATCTGATAGATGACTTATTAAAATTCACAAGTTGTCCCGAATCCAATCATAAATATGCAAAATATCCTTGATAGCTTGAGCCTCCAGAAGGTTAGCAGAAAAGAAAATATAGCTATCATCGACAAAGAAAAGATGTGAGACTGAAGGTAAACCTGTAGCAACCTTACATCCATGAATAGTTCCTTGACCGTCATATGATCTGATCATAGATGACAGACCCTCCGCACATAAAATGAACAAATAAGGTGAGAGAGGATCTACCTGTCTCAGCCCTCGCTCAGGATAAATAGGCTTTAACAACTTATCTTCACAGGTCATATAATAATGAATAGAACAAACACATAATTTAACTAATGTATCCCATTGCAGATTGAAACCCAGTTGGATTAACACCTCTTCTAAATAATGCCACTCAATTATGTCATATGCCTTACTCATGTCAAGTTTAAGAGCAACTTTACCTTAACCCCCTTGAGTTTTCCTTTTGAGAAAATGATTAATCTCATAAGCCACAATAAATATATCATATATGAGCCTGTTTAGAACAAAAGCACTCTAATTTTCTAATATCAAACCATGGAGGACTTTCTTCAGTCTATTTACAACCATCTTCGCTATTACTTTGTACAAGGTATTGCATAAAGCAATTGACCTCAAATCAGCTAAGGTCTCAACCAAATTCTTCTTTGGGATTAAAACAATTGCTATCTTATTTAGGTCTTTAGGCATATAACAATTATGGAGAAAGTCAAAACAGTCCCGAATTACATCCTCCCCTAAAATTTTCCAACAGTTCTGATAGAAAACCGAATTCATCCCATCCATGCCTGGAGCTTTATCAGGATGAAGATTGAAAACAACACTCTTCACTTCCTTTGCCGTATAAGGTTTTATCAGAAACTCATTATGGAATTGGGATACTTTAGGCTCAATGGTAGCAACAACAGTACCTGTATTGACCTGGGTTACAGTAAATAACTCCTTAAAATAATCAACAACAATATTAGCCAGACTAAAATTCCAATCACGAGTCACTCCTTTAGGGTCTTTTAATTGAGAGATATGATTTTTACTCTTCCGCTTAGAAGCAACAACATGAAAGAGTTCGGAATTGGAATCACCATCTTGAAACCATAACATTTTAGACCGTTGTCTCCAAAAAATTTCCTACTGTCGAAGTGTTTCATGATAAAGTTCTTGAAACTGACAAAAATCAGCATCAGATAGTCCACCCTCTCCTTTACGAGCCTGATTCATATCATCCTTTAAAAGAGTAAGCTTTTCCTTAAAATTTCCCATTATCTCCTTACCCCAGATGGCTAGAGTTTCACTACAAATTCTCAATTTGTCCTTCAGCAGAATCCCCTTATTTTGACTCCAGACGTTTTCAATCACAGAGAGAAAGTGAGAGTCTCTTAACTAAGCATTTTCAATCTTAAACCTTTTAATTTCCCACTTGAATGGAAGCAACCATAGGATTTAAAAGAATAGGCGTGTGATCAGAGGAAGTTAAATCCAAGTTACTAACCTTATGATAAGGAAACTTCCGAATCCATCCTGAATAGGCAAAAGCACGGTCTAAGCATTCCTCAATTAGACCCTCAGCATCGTTGCCTCAAGACCAGGTGAAGCCATAGCTATGCATTCCCAAATCAATCAAGTTACTATCCGCAATAGCAGCCTGAAAGCACAAGAGGAGACAATCTGGTTGAGGGTTACCTCCATGCTTCTCAGATTGATGGAGAATGTCATTGAAATCCCCAATAGAAACCTAAGGCAAATTCAACTTGGTAGTAAGATTCTGAAGCAAATTCCCTCCTCCATTCTGTTCCGATTAGGCCCTCCATAAAAACTAGTAAGATGCCAACCCTCCATCCCTTTGATATAAATTTCTACATCAATATGTCTGCGAGAATAACCTAGCAATCTGATGTTGTCTTTACTCTTCCATAATAAAGCTAAGCATCCACTTTGTCCTATAGGCTCAACACAAAGTAAACCTTCAAAGCCCAGTAGATTTTTAACATGATCCAGCTTTTCCCTACTGCATAAAGTCTATAAAAGAAAAAGCATTTTACGGAAACCATGTCCCAAAGAGTACGAATTACTCGTGGGTTACCCATCCCACGGTAATTCCAACTTATACAGCTCATGAGGATTGGCGGGCCTGTTCCACAAGTCCTGCCAATAACACGTTTTTTAAGTCCATAGTACAAGAAATATTGTGGCTAGATTCAGGCCCAGAAGCAGCAGCCTCCACTCCCATATTATATTCCATACGTCGTCTTTTAGAATCTAGTAAAACCACGCCTTCAGCTTCCCTCATTAGTGCCTCAGTCTCCTCATTTTCACTAGAATCCTCCACGATCTCCTTCCCTTTCCCACGACCAGTTACAGTCTTGGCATTTAACTCAAAACCATTATCACCGCTTTCCATATGTTACCATAATTTTAGGACTTTCTAAAAGCAATTTTATCAACTGTCATTTCCTCTGCCATTGTCGCCGCCGAACTCCCCAGAGTTTTAACCAGTGGTGGCATTTCACGAAGCCACTAGCTGACCATCACAGGCCGTGATCTTTGCATAGTAGCGCGGATGGTTTCGTCGAACTTCCTTGTGACATCTCCTATGATGGAATCATAAACAACCCTGCAGAATTTTTCAGTATGCCCTAACATGCCATAAATAAAACAAATAGAAGGTAATCTCTCATATTTAAAATCAAGAGTGACCCATACACCACCTTGTCGCTTAATCTTCATCTCATGCTTAATGGCCTTGTTAACATCCACCGAAACTCAAATTCTCATATAATTGCGCCAAGTGCCCATGAAGTTTTTTGGATCAGACTTAACATATTCACCAATGAAATTCCCGATTGTCTAGGAAACTTTTCCAGATATGAAACCAATTGGAATTTTATGAACTTGCACCCAAAAATTAGCCTTATGCAAAACTATAGTTTCCGGTTATTCAGTTAAAAAAAACCTTTTAATCAGTAATAACTGATTGTCAAATGTCCATAGACCATCATCAATTACCTTTGCATATCCCATTCATGAAAAAACCGAAAAATAAATCTGTTGGGAGCAATATCCTTAATGTAAACATGCATTACAGGATGCCATATTGATGCCAATGTGTCCTTCATCGAATGCGCATTCACTGGTTTCTTCTTTAGAAAATTTTCTACTAAATTCTAGGGAATATCAATCACACCTTCAATATCCCCTGCATCAATAATCACCCCTTCTTCCTTTGATTCTTCAATGGTCATTCGATGACATTGTTCATTAAGAACATTTAACTCTTCAGGTTCTATAGAAGCAAAGAGCAACAAAGAGAAATAGATAAGAAAAGAAAACGAAGAAACTTGTTAGAGGACAAGACAAAGAAAACTTGTTAGAGGATAAGACAAAAAGCAGTTTATGTTAAGCCCACGCTTCTTCCTTTGTATATCTATCAATAAAAATATTAAATGCACAACATTAATAGCTCTACTAACCATTGAACAAGGGTGAATTTGTTTTTCTTGGTTCAAGGTTCTTTGGAATAGGTTTACAAAGAAAAACGCTCAAATACAATTACTAGGTACAAAGGGGTTCACTAGGGGATTGATGTATAAAAAGGGTTTGCTATTTGGCTTAAGCTCAATCTTAGTGCCTTTTATCACTTTCATGAATATACCATAATATGATTATGTAACCTCGAAAAGACGCAATGCAAATTCTAGAAGTAAATATATATAGAAGAGAAAATTATATCACTCATAAGAAAAATAGGATTGAGTTCAATCCTTGAGGCTCAAAATAGCTCGCTTGGTGATGTTTATTCATTCAATAACATGCTCATTCAATCAATTTAACATTATATCATCCAATTGTGGTAAGGTATGTAATCAATTTAATCCTATTATGCATCTTATTTAAGATCAATCTTATCCATAATGCAATTACCTTGTTAAATTGGATTATAGCGATAATTAGAGCGTGAAAGATGTACTAGTGTATAAACATGCCTAATGAAAATATGCACAATTAGTTAATGCAGAACTTTTTTAAAATTTTTATTTAGGAATTGTAAGATAATTCAGTAGAGAATAGTGCTTGCATGACCGTCAATTTATCCTCCCCCACATTTAGAATCAACATTGTCCTCAGTGTTAGGTAAGATAAAAAAATTTAATACAATTAATTGAATGTGAAATAAAGGTAGAGAAACCGCCTGAAATGGTCGATCGACCAAATTTCGCATCCTGTATTCATATCTCCCATCAAACTATACAAATTATGGAGATAGAGCAAAATAATACTGAAGTTAGTCTTATAATTTGCTAACACAAAATCAAAGCTAGGGTGAGATTAAAAGTAAATTACACAACTACATGCATGATAGTTCAAATGGAAATGCAATACTATGACCCTATGATATCATTGTCCCTGAGGACGTGGTTGTTGATCCATGAAGGCCCTCAACATGTCTTCTATTATGGCTTGTGAAGTCGCGAGATTGCGCTTAAAGATCTCTAATTTCTGCTCGGACTTCTTACATCTAAGCCAGAATCTAATTATCCCCTAGAGCTGGATTAGCTCTTAATTGTCGTGCAGCAGGAGCATTTGAATTGTTCCTCTCCCGATGTGGATTGACCTACTAATTAGGACCATTTTCTCTGTATTAAGATTCCCTCATTTTATCGACAGTGATGACATCCACCTCAGTAGTATAAGCCACTTCTTCATCTCTGTTGAGGACCTTGAGATGCTTAAACAGTTGGCTTAATAATACTGGAAACACAAATTTCTTCGTCTCTGCCTTGTGGTGCACCACTTGCCACATAGAGGTCATTATCATCTGTGTAGCAGCAATGCCTTGAAATTGATCATCTTGGAAAATTTTTTTTCTAGAATGTTTAAGTCTTCATTGCAGAGGTATCCTAAATCATTGGCTTTGGGCATCACATTGTGTGTCAACAAAAAGGCTACTAACCTAGGTCCGATTTCAAGGTATTTGCAGTGCATAAAAAAACGTTGATTTGTAAATTGTTGAGTGACTCTAATCCCAAGTCGAGACATAGCCTCGTCTTTATCCCATTGACTATCACTTGAACATTGTGCTCGTTTGTCGAAGGATAGGACATTGCCTCCCCTTGGAAGCTCTAGATTTCCATTAATCAGCTCTTCTGTTATAACCACTACTCTCCCATTGACTCGTGAAGTAAGCACATGTGGTTTTTGATCAGCCTGCACATTGAGGTTAGCATAAAATTGTTTGACCGCAGCTGGGTAGTACGCACCCTTGAGGGTTAATAGTTTACCCTAATGAAAATTTTCTAAGTGTGCCCTTACATTGTATGCTACATCAATACCCTCCTCTACTGGGACTTTGAGTACAAATTTGTGATTCTTTTTCTTGTTAAACCAAAATTCAAATTGTTCATTGATGAACATGGCTTGCTCAGAATTAGGTTCCTCCGCTTCTTCGACTGGATTTTTACCCCTAGCAGATTAAGAGGATTGACCTGTATTCTTCCTTGCCATTTGCTTAAAGCACGACATTGAGAGATAGCCTCATAATCCGCTACAATTTTAACCAAATTGACCTCAATCCCACAAGCCAAGCAGTAATTCTCAACCAAACAACTTCAACATAAACCAACCCCTTTCAAATTCACACATAACCTAATATCTCACTTCAATCTCAATCCCACAATTCCAACACAACCTAGCCCAAAGTCAATAACAACCACAATCGTATCACTTTCAACATCAACTCACATATGACAATGTGCAGAGCAAAATCATCATTATGAAACACAACATTGTAGTGCCACAGTGAGAGAACACTTACCTATACCATATCGAATTATAAATTGCGTATACTTCACCCATAACCTTAAGAAGATCCCTCGAAATCATCAAACATGAAGTATGAGGGCATTATCTTGACAGAAGAGAGAGGGAAGACTTGAGAGGTAAGGTTTTGGTTAGGATGGAATGTTCTGGGGATGGGGTCTGTTAAGGCAGACAAAAGGAGAAGAACGAAGCAAAAGAATGGAGAGTCTTGGGCTAGAAGATGACTGGAGTAGACGAAGGAAGGAGAGAACACAGGGGTGGCGGTGATAGGTTAGAGAGAAAGTGCTAGAAAAGGGAAGAGAATAGGGTATTTTAATTCTAAGTACAGGCAATGTCCGCTAAGCAGACCTTTTCGGGTCTCTTTGGTTGTTATGCAACTGTAGGTCCGTTAAGTAGACGTAATGTTCGCTAAATGGACTTTCTCGGGTTTTTTTATATTGTGTTGAGTTTATGAGTTCTTTAAACAAACTTCATGTCCGTTAAACGGACTTTTCGGTAAATCTAAGGCTTTCTCACCTTGTTCACTCTTCTTTTGTCCCTTCTACCCACTCAATGATATTGTAGGACTATATGCATGATGTATGAGTGCCAATAATGAAGAGATTAAAGAAAAGAAAGAGACATTGCTACTTACCTCCCCCACACTTAACATGGGTCTTACCTTAAGGATTGAAAATTCATGATCACGCTATTCCTCATGCTAATAGGAGGTGTCATTAGGATGTCTTGTAAACATTAGCCCTATGTAACACAACAAACCAGGATAAGAAGATATGACAAAAATGAAATTAATAAAATAACAAAGAGCGTTAGAAACGTTGGGTTGCCTTCCAACAAGCGCTATATTTAATGTCCTCAGCTGGACTCGGCCAACATGACGTCGATTTTGAATATGATGGTCGAAATACACCTAACCATTTCTCCCTCAAAATAGTGCTGAGTCGTTGTCCATTGACCATAAAGGGTTGTTGATCATCCCTTCTAATCTCTACAGCTCCATGTGGGTATACTTTTGTCACCATGAAAGGTCCAGACCATTTTGATCGCACAATTTCACAAGAAAGTTAAATAACAAAACTTTTTGACTAGGTTTAAATTCTCTCCAAAGGATGTGCTTATCATAGAAAGCCTTAGTTTTGTCCTTGTATATTCGAGCATTCTCAAAAGCATCTAGGCGAAATTCATCTAATAATCTAACTCATTCAACTCCATCAGTCTCCTTTGTCCAGCTTCTTTGAGATCATAGTTCACCTTCCGGATTGCCCATAATGCCTTGTGCTCAATTTCAATCGGAAGATGACAAGATTTTCCAAAGACTAATCTATACAGAGACATATCCAAGGGGGTCTTGTATGTTGTCCTGTATGCCCAAAGAGCATCATCAAGCTTCAATGCCTAATCCTTTCATGAGGTATTAACATTTTTCTCCAAAATTTGCTTGATTTCCCTGTTAGATACCTCAATTTGCCCACTAGTTTAAGGGTAGTAGGTAGTTCCAAACTTAAACTGATACCCATATTTTTCCAATAGAGATTTGAATTGATGATTCTAAAAATGTACCCCATTGTCACTGATTATAACTCTTGGAACACCAAATCTTGAAAATATATGTTTCTTAACAAATTTGACAACACTAGCTCCAGTGTTGTTTGACAAAGTTGTGGCTTCCACCGATTTGGATACATAATTGACCGCTACAAGGATGTATTCATTACCAAAGGATACTGAAAACGGTCTCATAAAGTCCAAACCCCATATAGCAAAGAGTTCAACCTCTAAAATCCCTGATTGAGACATCTTGTGTTTCTTATCGATGTTCCCTGTTATTTGACACCTATCACATGTCATTATAAAAGTTCTAGCATCCTTAAAAAGAGTAGGCTAATAAAACGCAGATTGTAAAACCTTTTCCACCGTTTTGTTAACCCCATGGTGTCCGCCATAAAAAGAAGCTTGGCAATGATGCAGTACAGACCGCATCTCCTCATCAGGTATATATCTTCTAATTACCCCATCAACACACCTTCTAAATAGCAACGAGTCTTCCCAAAAGTAATTCCTCACCTCAGATAAGAATTTCCTTCTCTTATGGTATGAATAATCACTAGGAATGAAGTTAGACACGAGAAAGTTAATATGATTAGCAAACCAAGGAACATTTTCTTTAATAGACCATAGATTCTTATAAGGAAAGGCATCATTGATCGGTTCCTGTCCCATCTTGTCACCTTGCTCTAGTCGTGAAAGGTGGTTAGCCACTGAATTTTCGGATCCTTTTTTGTCTCTAATTCCCAAATCAAATTCCTACAAGAGTAAAATCCATCTGATCAATTTTAGTTTGACATCTTTTTTTGTAAGCAAATATTTCAAAGCAGAATGGTCAGTGTAAACAATGACTTTAGACCAACCAAGATAAGATCTAAATTTATCAAGTGCAAAAACTACTGCTAGCAATTCCTTCTCTGTAGTAGCGTAATTAATCTGAGCATCATTGAGAACTTTGCTAGCGTAATAAATGACATGTAATTTCTTATCCTGTTTTTGTCCTAAGATAGCCCTAAGTGCATAATTACTAGCATCATACATCAGCTTAAAAGAAAGATTCCAATTAGGTGTGACCGTTATCAGAGTTGAGATAAGTTCCTTTTCCAACCTATTAAAAGCATCAAGATATTCATCAGTAAATTCATAAGGGACTGCCTTTTGCAACAAAGCATATAAGGGTTTAAAATCTTGGAAAAATATTTAATAAATCTATAATGGAACCTTGCATGCCTAAGAAAACTCCTTATTGCTTTAATCGAATTGGAGGGTGGGAATTTATTGATGATTTCAATTTTCACTGGATCTACCTCTATTCCATTATTTAAAATTTTGTGGCCTAGGACGATTCCTTCTTATACCATAAAATGACACTTTCCTCAATTCAGCACGAAATTGGTTTCTTCATACCTTTGTAGAACCTACTCTAGATTGAACAGACATGCATCAAAAGAAGAACCAAAAATAAAAAAGTCGTCCATAAATACCTCAATTATATTTTCCACCATGTCAGAGAATATGGACATCATACAACGTTGGAAAGTGGTAGGTGGTTTTCTCCTAATCCTTCGGGGCTATCGGAATCTAGTTTTCTCCTGAATAACCATCTAAAAAGAAATAATAATCATGCCCTGCTAATCTTTCCAACATTTGATCAATAAATGGGAGAGGGAAGTGATCTTTCCTAATTGTTGCATTTAATTTCCTATAATCTATACAGACCCTCCACCCTGTCACAACCTTAATGGAAATTAACTCATTACTATCATTAGATATGACAGTCATGCCACCTTTCTTTGGCACCACCTATACATGATTTATCTAAGAGCTATCAGAAATAGAATAGATAATCCCTACATTAAGTAATTTAAGTACCTCAGATCGTATACCTTCCTTCATATTAGGATTGAGTCTCCTTTGATTTTTCACACTAGGTTTGTGGTTTTCCTCCATTAAAATTCTGTGAACATAAATAGAAGAGCTAATTCCCTTTTATATAAGCAATATTCCAAACAATAGCCAATTTATGTTCACGTAACACCCTTAAAAACTTCTTTTCCTGCGAGGAATCCAAAGAAGAAGAAATAATAACTGGATATGTGTTTGATTCTCCCAAGAATGCATATCTTAATTGAATCGGAAGTTATTTTAATTCAGGTTTCAGTGGGATTAATATGGAAGGTAACAATTTAGGTTTAGGAGGGCCCAATTCTTCAATTTGGGGTCTATAACTACAACCGTTACCTTGAAATCTTATGCATAGTCCCTAGCTCATCATCTAATTCATTCTCATCTATTCCTAAAGTTAGGCATGTTTCTAAGGCATCATCATACATTAATTTAGGAATAGATTCAAATATAGGAGAATTAATTACATCTATCTT
>JAOQMP010000928.1:0-13902 GCA_027563575.1 Erythroxylum pedicellare
TTGATGATCTCACTCAGGTCATATACACAAATATCACACAATCAACCAATTTCACAAACATTTTTTCAAAACATGAATAACCCAACCAATCACATTATCATGGCATATCACTTAATCATTATAATTTTAGAAAAGATTTCATGATAATATATTTCATAATCATAAGTATACAAATGCAGATACATATAAGACTCCAGATTCATTATTATTTGTTGTGATCAACAACCTTTCAGATATAGATATAGATATAGATATAGATATAGATACAGATATAGATACTGGCTCTTTGGGCTCAGTTAGATACAAAAATCACGAAGCAAAGCCCTCTGTGCAAAATTCTGAGCTTAAAGCTCTTTTAGACTCACTGCTCTGATCACAATGCCTTTATCTGAACATGAATTTTATGAAATGCATCAAATAATATAATATACCATTTATAGCATTCATTTATAACGCACAAGATAGAATCTCATATTCATCGAACCTAAGTCCAGCATTCCACTTTCATTGAGTATACAAATATCATCTAGAATTTAGATGCAAACAGAACACTTCCAATACATTCCTGAATATCAAATTCCTCGGACTATTAAAGTCTAGAATTCATAAACAAATCACGATCCATTCATTACCAGTTCAATATATAGGAATTAAATAGAAATAGAAATAAATCAATTCTAGCGATATCATCCAGGTTGACTCACAGTATGCTCCCATTTATGCTATTGCTTGGATGGTTCAGCAATGTCTAAATGGAGTTCAAATTGAGCATCTAAAATCATACAATTCACACATAATTCACATTACAAAGTCAATCAATCAAATACATATTCATTTGTGTACATATATACATATGTCATGTTCAATGCACGCTCAATTGTTTTTTTCTCAGGTATGAAACTTTTTCAACTTTCTTAAGCATTCAACATCATACTTTGTATACTACCATTTTACAATCAGTTTTTATCCCTTTAAAATAGCTTGATTTAGTCCAAATTCATCAATCATACTTTACACTTATACTTAGACATTTCCATGATAAAAAAGCTTCTTATAATACACATACAATCGGTGCCTTACATATGAAATTTTAGCAAGCTAAATCTATACATTCTCCAAAAAATTTTCCAGCAACATATACTCATACATTCACCAAAATTCTCATTCATAAATACCCTAATTTATTCAATTCTCATTCATCCAAACTTAGATTCATTTTTATCCAACATTCTTGTCCTTAAAGTATAAAATCAATTAACAATCAAAACTTATCACACTTTTAACCAACTTTTCCAACATCAATTTATGTTCTTTTTAAAATTTAGTCAAGTCCAAATGCATCATAGTTAAATTCCTTATCCTTAATTGGTTCAAGAATCACATAAAAGAACATTTTATTTACTTCCATGGAATTTACAAATTTGAATATGGCTTCCCACAATCTTGGGATGGGTTATCTAAAAGTTCCCATCCAATTCCTTCATTAGTTTTCCAAGTTTTTCTAGGACAGGTTTCAGGTTAGTTTTGTATGGTCATTATGACATAGAAAATGAAGTAATTAGGTAGTACATTCTTCTAAAATAATGTTACAATATGTATTAAGTTTCTAATGAACTAAATTTCATACAATTTGGTTCGGTATTCAGCAAGTTATACCCAAAATTATACAAACTATTCTCAAACAGTGATAAAATTCAAAAACTCAACTTCAAGCCAAATTATGAAACTCTTAGAGAGGTAATTAAAATTCAATTCCTTCATAAAAAAATATATCCATATGTCTCTAATTTAATATAAACTTAAAATCATCCCATTTTTACATCTACAAATCAAGTTATGGCAAAATACTGATGCATGTTCAGTGAAAATACTATAACTAACATATTCTAGCAATTCTTCTTTCATTTTTTTCCAAATTTTTTTACACTTTATACCAAGGTTAAACAACCTCTTTATAGCTCATCAATTATACCTCTATTAGGCCCAAATCATACTCCAATTCCTCACCAATAACATCTCTTATTCCAGTTCAAAATTATTAAATTAATAGCTCACAAATTATCAAACCAGAAACTTTTACATTATTATGCATATAGTCTTAGTTCTTTCCCAGTTCAAGAACATTAAATTAACATCTTTCTATGGCATAAATCCACCTTCATCATAATTAAAATCCAGACCTAATTCATCCATTAATTAATGTATATCCTACGGTTTTCATAAACCAAAAATAAAATAGAAAAACTTCCAAGTTTATGCAACATTTTCCAGCACATATCTTCACTAATAACACATGCATTTCATTCCAATTCAAGCATCATTCTTATATCATTTGACATGCTATAAAACTCAGATTTTTATTTACTTGTTAGGCTTTCAATTCAGCTCAAACTTCAGATTAAATCAAGTGTCCATGCAACAAAATTCACCATAAACTTAAGATGAAAATAGGTTGATTTTGGACAACAAGATGAAGGTAACTTTTAGCTATTTTTCCTAGCTAATTTATGTCAGGTAAAAGGCTGGTTTTGGTGCAAAAATTTGGCTAGGGTTCAGGAAAATACAGACGGCTAAGCTGGAGCAATTTCAGTGATGGAAACAAGAAAGGAAGCAAAAACTTGGGTGCTGGAATTTGCCATAGCAACATGCTAGGTGTCAATAACTTACAAAGACATATGTCTTAAAGCGTGCTAGCCATTTGTTAAAAAATAATGCTGCCACTAATCCACTCATTATGCTGCCATTTGTCACCCTTTAATTAGTCCATATGTCACTCCAAGATTGGTCTACTTATCACATACTAATTGATCCAATTGTCATTTAATTACTAGTCCATTTATCACCAATTTAATTATGTCAAATGTCACTCAATTAGGGGCTAAATCATTCAAAATTTTCCTGCATCAATTTATCCTACCACTTGACATTTTTCCTATTACAAATGTATATTTTAATCTATCAATTTTCCAATACATATCATTTAATTCCAAATTTTCTAATTAAAATCTAATCATACTAAGATTCAAGACATATCAAAACACAAATCACATTATGATCACTTAAAATTTTTCATACCCCGGAATAAGTCAATTGAGTGCATATAATAATGTGTAATGTTCATAAATATCAATTCATGTATGAATGCTAATGTTATACATGTACACGGAATATTTAATCTAGGGTTAAAAGCATATTCTGAAAAAATGGGATATTACAATTGTACCAATAGAAGCCTTTACTAAAACTCCAAGGTTGTTGGGCCCTATTTTCGGAGTCCAACTTTTGAGTCATAAAATATGAAGTAGTCCCTTGTAGGGTTATTTCGATGTAATCTTCTTAACTATTATCGGTTCATCTTCATTCTCCGATACTATAAGTGTTGGGCCTCATTTCTGCCCTCGCAAGACACATGTCCAACATCCTACGTGACATCTAAACATACATCCAATAAGGATGGCATGCTCACACAGTCAGTCACCAAAACATAAATTGACTTCTTCATATCAATGTTTCCCATTGTCTAATCTTTCTAATGACACCAAAATCGTTCAATTTGGTTTAGAAATCTGAAAGTTATACCCCAATCATTTTCAGATTATTATTCTAAAATAATACACTATACTCAAATTCCATCCAGAAATTTAAAGTCTTAGAGACCGAATTAAAATTTGATTTCTTCATATAATTTTCATATCTATGATTCTATTTTATTTTTAAATAAGAATCATCTCATTCGGAGCTCTATAGATCAACAAATGATTAAAACACTAAGGTATGTTCAATAAAATAATCAATTTATGCTCTTCCAACCAATTCCCTCACTTCCTTTCCACCCATATTTTTCAAATAAAAACCAAAGGATCTAAGTTTATATTTAGTGATATAGGAATGTGTTATCAATCTATTGGTTCAAAAATCACCTCATTTGGAGGTCGGATGATAAAGTTATGGCCAAAAGAGTCAAACATGTTTAGAGTTGGTAAACCTTTCGGGTGTGATCGCGAGGATGGAGGTGCCATCGCGAGGAAGGCAGGTGTGATCATGAGGAGGGAAGGTGTGATTGCAAGAGAACTTGGTGTGATCGTAAGAGTGCCTGGTGAGATCGCAACCGAAGTTGTCCTGCATATACATCCTATGCGACATCACTAATTTCAAATAATCATAACTTTCAACTCTGATGTCTAAATTTTTCATATTATATATCATTAGAAAGATAGAAAGACAAGATACAAGTTTCAAGAAGATAATTTTGTCTAATTCTGCCTAGCTCAGTCCAAGTTTTCCCTTGAAATCCGAACGCAAATTTTTCCCTTATGAAAAACTTGAAATTTACAATGTACAAACTTGGACTGTCATGAGCAAAACCGTTTAACTACCAACTTTACTTCAATAAACTCTCTAATCTCTACTCATTTTACTCATCACTTATAACTAATTGTCATTATCCACAAAAATCCTATCTTTGTTTTCCATAACATCTCGCTTATATATATATATATATCAATGATTGATGTTCAAAATTCATCATCTTAAGTTGATAACTTCTTCAAGTATACCTAATTTTAACTCAACGTCATCCATACATAATTCATATTTCATTAACATCAAAAGATAAGCATTTGACAAAACTTTAATGGGTATTTCAAGCCACAATACATCAATGTTTCAAAATACAAAAGATACTTGATCAAATAATACTTGAAATGTGACTAAAGCCTTGTGTTCTCATAACCTAACATAAAGCACGAAGAGATGCAACTTTGGAGTGATGGCTTGACTCTTGATCACTTGATCTTTTTCTCATCACTTGAAGATGGGAAGGAATAGGGGTGAGTTTGAAAGCTCGTAGGTAACAAGTTTATAACGAGAAACAAGCAGAAACCCTTGAAATATTTATTTCCATTGTAAAATTCACATTAAAATCCATGTAACACATATTTCCCAAATTCACAACTTATCAAGCAATTCATAAACATCATGAATTTATCAAACTTGTCACAAATCATAAACACATAGGCACATCAAAATGGTTTGGGAGGTTGATAAACAGAACAAACTAACACATTCTCATATAATGGTCCTGTGTAGTCGTGAACAGAACGAACTACACAATCTCACATAGTGGTTTTGTGTAGTCGTAAACATAATGGAGTCCTTGAAGTAGCTCTATGCCACTAGCAGGTAGGTGGGAGAAGCCTTTAGTCGAAGTGCACTTGACATACTGAATGAACCAAACCAAACCCACATAACATGTATTTCATAACTTGTAATCTTGTTACCCAAAATGACACTTTTTTCGAAAAGTGATTTCCTAAACATAGTACTTCTTAAAAATCATTTTCATATTCTTTTTATAAATCATCAACATAATAATCACTTACCAAACACATAGCACTTTCTCAATTCATTCAAAAAGCAATAATGCAACATTCACAAAAATTGAAATCATTTGATGCTCGTAAATTTGAAAAGATATTTATGGCTCATTACTCAATTATAAACATGTATCGACCTTTAATTCCTTGCTTAAGAACTTGCTCAAATGTGTCTCTCCTCTTGCTCGTTTTGCCTTTCTTGATTTCCTTCATCAATGGCAAAATTTCCCATTCAATAGGGTTACAAATTGGAGACACACAAAGCACATTCACTAAAATTGATTCTAGAATACTTAAACTCACGCATTTCATAAGCTTTATGAACCAAAATCCTTCCATAAATCCAAAGGATTACAATCAAACTTACCTTGAATCTTCACCAAATGAAGAGTTTCTTAGCTCATATGGAAGCTCTTCTCTTCTTCTTTCTTTTTCCTTTTACAACCTCAAAATCTCTCTTAAAACTAAGAAAGATGGAACCCTAATTGTTTTTCCTTCTTTTCTCTCAAACCAAAGAAACACTTTTCCTCTCTTTCTTATTTTCGGTATTCCCTTTTTTCTCTCCTTCAAATTTCATTTTCCTCTTAAATGCAAGACCACAATTTCATCTTCCAATTATACCCTTAATGAGTTTGCAATGTCCACTTTGCCTTCATTTAAGCCTTATTGTCTTAAACGCTTAAGTGACTTGCCAAAAATACCCTTGTGCATTCTTATCACTTTTAATTCAACTAACCCATGAAATAAATCCTTCTAACATAGCCATAACAATTAAACTCCCAAATTAAATCTATCAAAACCTCATAATTCATTTAAATCATGTTTAATTAGAGAAAAAAATCTGGGGGCCAACAAAGGTAAACATCAGAAAGCTACTGGTAAATAGTTCGTTATGGGGGACTTAATAAGCTAATGTGGTTTGATCCATAGATGAATGAGATAAAAGAGTCCAACGGAAGTGAAGGGTTGGTTAAGAAAAATGTTGAGAACCTAAAGGAATAAAGGAAATGATGCTTAAAAGGAAAGCAATGCAATTATCTCTAATAATTAGTTTGTAGAGACGAACAATGAAAAATATAGAAGTGAAGATGAGGCATTAAACAATAGGATCGAAATACCTCTCTAACAAGAGAAGGGAGTAGTGTAGGTAACATTGAGGACTTCAAGCCTGAAAGTAAAAGAAAGTCAGGGAGAAAGAAGAGGTCCAAAGGGACTAAGATTTAAATTTCATTAATTGTCTAAAATATTAGGGTATAAATTTCCCCAAAAAATAAAAAATTGTTAAGAGCATTTAATTTAGAGAATAAGAAAATTGTAATCGTCATACTAAAAACTAAGTTAAGAAAAGAGAATTTCCCATAGTTGATGTTGATAGGTACTTATTAGGAATTTGTATCCTATCACTTAGATCATAATTATAGTCATATTATTATTGCTTTTGACACTAAAGCAGTGAAAGTGAAGGTATTTAACATTAGTGATCAATATATAAATATTTCAGTGACTTTCCTTCCAAGAAAAAACTAAGCTAGTAGCCACCAATATGTATGGCTTTAACTATGGTTTTCATATGAAACTATTATGGAACAATCTCCAAGAATTCATTGTAACATTCATATCTTTTGGATTGTTCTAGGGGACTTTAATAGAACTATGTTTGTTTTAAAAGCAGAAGGAAACAATTGTATGAGAAATTTCTCAGGTGACCTAAGAGTGTGTTGAAGATTGAAGTTTCAAATTTAAAGTTTAAGGGGTGTTACTATACTTAGAGTAACAAATCTAGAAGTGAAGATGAGGAATTAAACAATAGCATGGAAATACCTCTCTAATAAGAGAAGGGAGTAGTGTAGGTAGCATTAGGGACTTTAATCCTGATAATAAAAGAAAGCTAGGGAGAAGGAAGAGTTTTAAGGGGACTAGGATTTAAATTTCCTAAATTTCATTAATTGCCTTAGGGGTATAAATTACCCCAAAAATAACAATCGTTAAAAGCATTTAATTTTGAGAACAAGAAAAATGTAATCGGCAAACTAATAACTAAGTTAAGCAAAGATAATTTTCTATAATTATTGTTGATAAGTAATTACTAGGATTTTGTATCCTGTAACTTATATTATCACTATAGTCATATTATTATTGCTTTTGACACTAGAGCAGTGGAAGTGAAGGTCTTTAACATTAGTGATCAATATATAACTATTTAAGTGACTTTCTTTCTAAGAAAGATCTAAGCTAGTAGCTACCAATATGTAACTATGGTCTTCATATAAAACTATTATGGAACAATCTCCAAAGAATTCATTATAACATTCATATACTTTGGATTATTCTAGGGGACTTTAATAGAACAATGTTTGTTTCAAAAGTAGAAGGAAACAATTCTATGAGAAATTTCTCAAGTGATCTAAGTGTATGCTGAAGAGTGAAGTTTCATGTTTAAAGTTTAAGGGGTGTTACTATACTTAGAGTAACAAACAAGTTTTAAGATGGCACCTAAGAAACAAAATTGGAAAATATATGAATCAATGGTAATTGGCTTTAAAATTTTACAATTAGTAAAGCTAAGTTTATAAACCCATTGTTTTCAAATCACTCCTTTATCATTATACATGATATGCTTGTCATGAATAAAAGGATCGTTCCTTTTCACGTTTAATAATTAGTTCGTTAAGGAAGAGAACTTTAGTTAGGAAATAAAAGGGGGTTTCAGTTCAGGGGAATAAAACTTGTATACCTATGAAAAAATATCTCGGATAAAAGAAGAACTCAAGAGGCTCAAAAATAAAAGATGTAGCAATAGTCTTCACAATGTGATGAAGGCTAAAAGTAAGCTAAGTAAGATCCAAGAAGAGATTTACAGGCATCTTAGTGATATGGAATCGTTAAATGAAGAAAGTAAAGCATTTTGTTTATACACCAAAGGTGAATTGAAACACAGCTCCCTACTAAAGCAAAAGGCTTGAGTAAAATAGATGTTAGAAAGGGATAGAAATACAAAGTCCTCTCATAACACAATATTGGCTAGGAGAACCTCAGATAGAATTAACTCCATAATAAAGGAAGATTTTACCTTAATAAGTTCTTATCATCACCTTAAAATTGAGGCTTTCTAATTACTTAAGAACTCTTTGGGATCCATATCAACTTGTAAATCATCTTTGCAAGTGCTTAGCTAATTTATTAGAAATTAGTTTTCTCTTTGTGAAATTAAGGGACTAGAAGCTCCTGTCAAAGTTTTAAATATAGGGCAAGTGGCGTTTGAATTAAATCCTGAAAAAGCCCTTAGACTAGGAGTATGTGAAAAAGAACCCATTTTTGTTCATTTATAGGTTGGTCCAAAGAGCGAGAGTCAATTTCCTTAAGGGAGTTTATCCTCATTGGCTTAGTGGTAAAGTGGTCAAGTTTTAATTGACTGTTCATGGGTTTAAACCCTACCTGGGGAGAATTTATAGTTATTTCCTTTTATTAGATCCCATAGGTAGGACAGATGTATATTGTCCAATGGTTAAAGATTTGCCAACTTCTTATAGACTGAACACTCTTTAGGTTCTAATTTTTTATGAGGTGGAATGCTCTACATGTTTGAGGAAGCATATGATGATCTTGACACTGAACTCATAATGGTCAAGGCTAATTCATCAACATTTGAACTAGGCTAAAAATTACACTCTCAACACTTGACTATAATCCCTTGCTCTAACCTCCTAATTATACCTTTAGATAGATTGAATGGCATGTTCTTTTAGAAAGCTTGGCCCTTGATAAAGAAATTAGTGCCTGAGGCAGCTACAGAAGTGTTTGAGAAAGGCAAAATGTTATTAAAAGTTAACAAAACGTTTATATGCATCATATGTAAAGTAATCAATCCAAACTCCTATAGTGATTGTAGGCCCATTGCTTCTTGCAATTTTCTATATAAAATCATTTTCAACATACTTGTAAAGAGATTGAAGCAAATGCTAAAGCCACTGTTAATCAATCATAATGTGCTTTTCTAGAAGGGAGGTAAATTGGAAATAATATATTATTGGGTTATAAATTGTGCCATAAAAGTTGATTGCAACAAAGCCTGTTACTCAATAAGTTCAAATTTTATAGATGAAGTGCTTGGATTTTTTGAATTTCCCATTAAATTTAAACAACGTATTATAATGTGTGTTACCACTTCCTCTTATTCAATTTTGATAAATGGTGAACCATCTCGGTTGTTTAAGGGAGGGAAGGGACTTTGATATGGGGATCCTATATACCTTTACTTATTTATACAATCCATGGGATCTTTAAACTCCTTTTGAGAGCTTTTAGGCTTAGATATGAATAAGAGCAAGAGGCATTTGGTAATATCCTTCCAATGCTAATAATTATGCTTTGTGGCTTTCAATTATAACTAGACTATAGGTAAAGTAAACTCTTCTCAAATATTTGGGACTATCCTTATCTATAAGGAAACTCCAATTCAATGAGTGTATTCATTTAATTAAGAAGATGCAAAAGAGGCTTGAATTATGATTTAATAAGATGTTATCTTATAATAGAAGGCTCTAAACGATTAGTCAGTGATGAACTCTCTGTATATATATTGGGCTTCTCATTTTTTCTTACCAAATGTATGATCAAGTCAATAAAGAAGCTAATTAGGAGGTTCATTTAGGGTTGGAGACAAAGAAGGGAAATACTAGGCAAAAGTAAGATGGAATGGTATATGTAAACTAATTTCCAAACGAGGCCTAGGAATTGTACCAATCAATCTAACTATCAAGGTGATAATAGGCAAGAGAATGTGGAGAATTCTAGTTAGTAAGGAGTTGTTACAGGCTAAGTGGGTGTATAACTATATTGTAAAAGGTAGAAACTTGTGGGAAATGAATAGTAGAATTTCATTCTCATCATTTTTCTCCCAATTCTTGAACCTAAAGGTACCTTTTCAGAAAATATCAAAAGTAGAATTGGAAATGGGAAAAACCATATCTTTCTTTTTTGACAATTATTGACGGACCCTCTTTCTAATAACTTACACCTAACACTATTTACAAAGATTTTTAAAGTGGGAAATCAATGAAAGTATCTAAATTGAGGTTACCATAGAAGTCAAACACCTATTCCTAGCTTATAGCCCAGACAGTGAGAAAGAAGATGAATATGTCTAACTAATGAACATGTCTGGTAAATTATCTAATTGATCTTATAAAGAAATCATAAGGCGTATAGGAGACAACTTCTATACCCATGTTTGTGAGATCTTTCACAACTATAAGAGTCCATGCATGGCCGTGAGAGGGTATGCACAACTGTGACATAATGCCACCTCACCTATTGTTAACCTACTTTTTAGTATAAAGCAGAAGGTGTTGTGACAGTTGACAAGATGAAAGGTTTTGGGTGTTTTTGGCTAAAAGGAGAGTGGAGCTTTGGGAAAGAATGAAGATGGAAATGAATGCTCTCAACTGTGAGAGATCCATAGAGAGGTAGCTTCACAAAGCTAGTTCAGAGGTGAAATCAACACCGACAACCCGATTAAGCATCCCTTCCTTGTATTTGTTTTTTCTTTCTCTTCTTATGGATTGATTGTGTTATCCTATGCATATGGATTTGGATTTGGATTTTGTGTATGAATGATCG
Source organism: Erythroxylum pedicellare (assembly GCA_027563575.1). Classification (NCBI taxonomy): domain Eukaryota; kingdom Viridiplantae; phylum Streptophyta; class Magnoliopsida; order Malpighiales; family Erythroxylaceae; genus Erythroxylum; species Erythroxylum pedicellare. Next base: position 10,995 of record JAOQMP010000928.1, read on the forward strand.
TATTATCTTATAGTTCGATTGTTTGTGTATGAACCTATAGCTAGAATTTAAATATAATCTATAACTATTATATTTAAAATTCATTTGTAGCGACTATTAGTTAAAGATCATTAGGGATAACATAACTTAGGTTAAATGACCTGAGCGTATGTGGTTATTTCTTAGATTGGCTTATTTTCCTAATTTGTAAGGCAATTGTCCAATTAAATCTAGAGATCATATCCTGGGTTAGCTGGTTGCTAGGTTTAATTAACGATCGTATCTTAATTAAACATAACCTAAGGGAAAATCGTGATCAACAGAGCTTATTGTAAATCTACAAACTATAGTTGAAGGAGAGTTAAAAGAATAACAATTTAATGAAATATGTTTAATTAAGGTGTAGGCCGAGATTGAACCAAAGAACCAGACTCCTAATGAATTCACCACTTTCATCATTTTTACGTGTTCTCTTTAATTTGCTTATGTTAGTTAGTTTAGTTTTATTTTCTTATTTTAAACCAAACTAAACCCTCCAAAAAAAATCTAAACACAAATTAATTTCATTTAAAAGTCTAATCCAGCACTCTCTATGGGATTGACCTAGACCCACCACTATTATAGATGTAGATTTAGTTTATTTTAGCATAACGTTACGATGCGCTACTGTCAATCTTGATGCCATTTCAGGGAGTACAATGTTTTAGTTTTAGTTTTTGATTTTAAATGGTGTTTTGTACATACTTGTTTATAATTAGTTTCCTTTTAGTTATTTATTGATCTTTTCAATTTTTGTTTAGTCTTAATCACATTTGAGAGATATGGTTTCCCCAACTCACCTCAAAATAATGTATACACTCCCTTGAGTTCAACAATCCTCGATACGAGCTCCTTGATCCACAACTCCTGAGCCTTTATACATACAAATATACAATATATTTACCACTCAAACATTTATCTCATATTCATACATCGCCACAACCAAATTCATCCCTAATCAATCATCATAAATGATATTCTAACATATGTCAATAGATCAATAATTTACTTACTAATTCAGCTTAATTTATCCTTAACTATCAAGCTAACCTAACCGTATGTGTAATGTTTACATCCTTTTCTTCCTAATGTTCCTTTATGAACAAGTTGTCTTCTTTTAATCATGACTCTCTCTACAAAAATCAAAATGTGATGATTCTTATGGCCCCCAAAACTAGACTTCCATTACTCTTAAAATATCTAAAAATTACACAAACATCATCTCAATTTAAAACATAATCTTCATCCAAATTATGTCCTATTTCTGGTAAGAAACAGATTGGAAACCAATACTCAACCCTCAATAAATCATTATCAATACATCTCTTTAAAAAAAATTTTGCAAAAGAATTAATAAGAAATCAATAATAATTTTTCATGTTTTATAATTTCACTAATTCGGACTCTAAGGTCCTCAAAAATTAGGAAATAATACAAGGTTCCTGCACAGGGGTCTATCACAGGAAGTATTAGGGAAACAAGCATAACTCGAGATCTAGTCACTATTTTATCAAGACAATTTCACAGAGGTCAAGTTAAGACCTATATCTACAACTTTCACTCTTTGAGCTTCTTCAAATTCGTGCTCTAAGAATATGAAAAATAGATCGAAACAGAAAGATGAAATTGAAACCAAAATTTCATCTTACCTTGATAACTTCTTTCCTTCTCCTCTTCTTTTTCCTTTTTCTTTCCTTCTCTTCTCATTTTTGTTTTTCTCTCTCTTCTAACCTTATGGCAGACCTCCACTCTCGCTTCTATTACCTTTTTCATCCATCTTCTCTAGAAAGTTCAAGAAGGTCAAACTAATCCATGTGTTACCATTCCATTGGTCCATGTGTCACCATTCTATTAATACATATATTATCCTTTTATTGGTCTATATGTTACTATTCTGTTGGTCCATATGTCACTTACTTTAGGCTCCACATGTCACTCATTTTAAGCCTCCATATTTCACTACTTGTAAGGCTACACATGTCAACTATTGTAAGGCTACAAATGTCATCAATTGTAAGGCTATATATGTTACCATTTGTAAAGATACACATATCACCATTATATTGCTCCACATGTCATAAGTATAAAGTGCCATCTTTCACAAACTTAAAGGTCCACTTGTCACAATTATACTCAAGCCACTTGTCATCCATGGAACTGAGTCATTTGTCACTTATTCCCAATGCCACATGTCACCATTTCATATGCCTAATCAACCTAAATTCCTATTTATCAACTTGTCTTGCTCTTTAACACTTTTCTTAAACTAGATGCATATATTACCTCATCAATTACTTAATTGTAATAATAAATTTCCAATTAAATAATTATATTCCATCAATTCTTGATATTGGTAAATAAAAATGCAAAACATTAGGAATGCACATTCATATCGCATTCATTTTCTTTCCATACCTTGGAATATGTCAATTGAGTGCATATACTATCTTGCAATGTTTTCTAAATCATGATTCATATTTGTATATGAATATTATGCATGCGAATGAAATGCACCTTGTAAATTCTTAAATGAAATAACTCATGTGACTCAATCTAATAGTTTAATCTTTTAACAATTTTAAGAGGCAGGATATTATAGATGAAGCCATAAGGACCTAGTGTCTCATGAGTATTCAAAGATTTTAAGGAGTTTTCTATCTTCTAAATGGTAATAAGCTTGTTTAATAATTATGCTTATTACTGAGTAATACAATCCTGCATAAGTTCTTTCAGAAGTGAATGATGGGAGGTAGTATTTGTTGGAGTTGTCAAGTTGTTTGAGAAATAATCAAGATCTCTTTGAAGCAACAAATGTTAAGCAAACAAACATTACAATCCATTAGAAGTTATTTTACAAACAAAACATAATATACATCATACATATTGAACT
>JAOQMP010001094.1:3463-13889 GCA_027563575.1 Erythroxylum pedicellare
GTTTTAAAAGTTACTGTTATAAAAATTAAAAAATTTAAAATATTATTAAAAGAAATTGATCTTATCCATTAAAAAATTTTAATTTTAATTTAAAAAGATTGCTAATAAATAAATAATTAATTAATTATAGTTTATAAGAATTTATTAATTTATAAAAATGGATTGATTAATTAATAAACAAATCATTTTTAAACAACAAATATTATTAAAATAAAGAGAACTGAAAAGTTAAAAATCAAATCAAAAAGTTGAAATATTTAAGATTTTGACGGTTAAATCCATTGAATTGGTAAAATTTTTCAACCATTGATTAAATTCTTAAAGACTTATGAGAATTATACAACAAAATTTTATATATGAAATTGTTGAATAATAAAAGCATAAATGGAATGACAATTTGTGATATTTCATATAAATATATTTATATTCTCAATGATAAAATTGACGTGCGTGGAAGGAAAATGATTTATATCTCGACTATCATACTTGTAATTTATATTATAGCTAATATTTATTTATCTTTTAATCTTTTATGAATGATCTATTTTATAAATTCAGCTCCTTTAAATGTTATTTTAGAGAAAGATAATGAACTGAATGGAAAACAAAAGTTATCTTTGCAAGAAAAGTAACAAAAAGATATGATATTTCGAGGAACAGCATGACCCATGAGGCCTGGCTTTTGAGTTTTGAGTGATGAAATCTCCGAGTGAAGTCAAAGCACTTCTGAGTGGCAGTGGAAGTGGAAGTGGAAGGGATAATGAAATAAAAGGAGGGCTGACATGGGATCAAGCAATTGGTGCGTGACGATATAACAGAAAGTGATGGTAAGATATGAGTGGCCTTGACAGCTCTAACGCTAACCCATTCAAGATTCAACTTCTACTTCTCAAATGAAAGTTTTTTAATTCAAATTATTATTTAAAAAAAGGTAATTATTACTTATTTTAAAAATAGCGTGTTTTTCATTTAATAAGTAATAATAATAATAACTAATTAGTTATTTCATTTATTTTAAAATAAGGATATGAAAAATCTTTAAATTTAAAAATTTTACAATATTAAACTCTTAGAATTTTTTTAGACTTAAGTTAAAATATAACATTAAAACACACGCTACATGTAAATTAAATATTACTTATATGACAATTCAACTTAATTCTTAAATTTGTGTCAAATTAATTAAAATTAATAATTTATTATAATTATCTTAAATTATTAATTTAATTAGAGTCTATTAAGTTAAGTTAGTGAGATTAATCCTTCCTATTTTATATGTTTCTACTTTATTTTTAATTAAAATTTAAGATTTTTTTTTCAAAATAAAAAATTATAAGAAAAATTTTAAAAGTCTTTATCTCTTACTTTTTTTTATAATAAATTTAAAGATAAAGGTATTTTAAAATCAAACGGAAAGTCTTTATCTCTTACTTTTTATTTTATGTAAAGGTAATAAGTGATTAACATGAGTTAGTTAAGGCGACAATGCTGGCATGGAACAGAATACTGGTAACAATCAACTTGTTATTGCGGTACTAATTCATGAAAGCTTGGTGACGACATTTCAAAAATAGAGTGGAGTTGCGAAGAAAAGTAGAATTTGCGCATCACAAGCGAAAGTGGGCAGAGAATATATGCAACAAAGCTTAGCATGATTGAATGATACTTAAATGTTTGAAACGATTCCAGTTTTGCGTGTCGAAGGGACAACGAGTGAAAAGCAATCTCTCAACTTTTGTCTTTTAAAGGCAATAAATAAATCTTTGTACTTTCACATTAAGGATTGGCAGCCACATGTGGTCTGTGGTCCTTTTTAGTGCCTAGTGCGCGGAACGTAATTGTCTTGTCTTTTGGCTTTGTAGTTCTTTTCATCACAAGTCTCATCAAGAAAGCAAGGGTTAATATTCTTTGAAGCTTTATGCCTTTATATATACATATATAAAAAGAGCTACAAATCTCCCACTCTATGTAAATGTTTTGCACTTTCCAAGTATGAATTGTCTCCAGAAATTGTAGAATTCACTGGTTGCTTAAACGACCAATTACCATCAAATGAAAATCGTTATTCCAGTATCCATCTCTCAAAGGCATTTTAAATTCTAAAAATATCCAAGTTGGATGACCCTCTAATGATCGTACAATAAAAAGAAAGTCAACTTTGCTCACGATAATGGTGATGAGTGCGACTCCTGAGACGTGAAATGATGATAATCACCGTAGCTCTTTACTTACAATGAATGGCAAAAATAAATAAAGATAGAAAGACACATTGAAGGGTAGCATATCATTCAAACTTGCCATATTAATCCTTTGAGAAACAGTTCCAACACAATTAAACCCACAATTACCTTTTACCATTTTCCTTGTCAAATTAGAGAAAAACGAGAAAATATTCTTTTTAATTTCTAAAATTTTATCTATCTATCTATCTATCTATCTATATATATATATATAAGGATAGCAAAATAGTTATACCGGTGTTAGACCCTGATACAAAATAGAGAAGGTTAATTTTATATCTAACGTACAATGATCAGGCTATATTGATGTCATTAAACAATTCATGTATGATTTATTTAATAGCTACCAACTTAGATTGGATAAAATTCATCTACACAATTTATGAAGAAAAGGGTAAGACTTCTTGCACTATGATAAAATTGGACAAATATTTGACTAATGATTGTGTGACCGAAATTGAAGGTGTGAAATTTGATGCATTACAATGGTAGAAGAATCATGGAAACAAATTTTCGATTATGCAGGTAAAATTGCATAAGACCTGTTAGTAATTCCATTATATACTGTTACTTTAGAGTTTGCTTTGAGTACCGATGGTCAAGTTATTAGTCTTTATAGTGCTTGACTTCATCTTTATACTGTAAAAGCTCTTTTGTGTACCCAAAGTTAGTTAGATGATGAAGATATTGAGGGTAAACTCTTTTATTTCTGATATATCAATTTTTCTATTTTTATAATATTATTTTATATTATATTATTTTTGAATCTTTATATTAATACAACCATAGGTACTGATATGGAAATGATTAGTCATACAGCTGAAGAGAAACCATTCACTTTAATTTATGAAAAATTATGTCTATCTACAAAGGGTCCAAGGTATATATATAACCAAAACTACTCTTAAATAAGGTAAAACACTAATTCCTAATTAAGATATAATAACTTGTATTTACAGTTGTATTTCTAATACTAATAAGGTAAAACACTAACTCCTAAATTAAAATATTATAAATGTGGTTTACAACTAGTTTTTCAATATTCCTTGTGTTGCAAAATATACAAAGCTGCACCATTTACACATATATAAAAATTGATAAGAATTGGTAATCTTGACCTACTTTGGATTAACATCAATAATGTAACATACCACTCCCGTAGAGCATAAGCCCGAACATACCAGAGGATATTCGAGAAAATATTCTATAAAACTGGTACATTAAGACAATCAAACTAACTCATTAAAGGCATCAACATATCATAAGCATTCTAAATGTTTATTTCTTCCCATTTCATTCATCAACATAAAAGTCACATGTGTCATTACAATTCAAAATCCACATATACATTACACAACATTTGTTTAGTTCAATCTCAATACCAAATATATAACTGAAATGTGATGTTAATACATAAGACTCTAACTAGACTCCTTAGATTCAGCTGATCAGACCTTTGAGTCATTCTCATCCCCAAAATACAAGTACTAGATTTCTATTATATCATCTTCATAGCTAAAACTCCTTTGAACCTAAAAAACAACGTTACAATTTTGATGAGTTTGCAAACTTAACGAGTGAACCATCATCGATGTATTCATTCAAGTCAGATCACCAAAACAAGTATATCAAAGTTTATCATACTTCCACCAGCATATCATTTAAGCTAGCATTACATATCATAACACATCCTCCATTAACTTCAACTGTAATTCACTATTTCAAAACAATTCAATCATTTGATACATGTAAGGATGTATATGCAAATGCACATGTGTTTCTATTCTTATTTTGTTTTGTTGTGATTAAGTGTCTATCAACCCAATTTACTGTCTCGTATCTGTTGTGAACACCGAGATCATTTTTTGCCTATATCCATTGTGGATACCGAGTCCATGTTATCTAAGACTGAGGCTCTTTTTCATAATCTTGAGCTCAAAACTCTTTTATGGACTTCGCTCACTCTGGTCGTAACTATTTTATTTGATCATACATTTAAATGTGATGAGATGCATCATTTCATATGCTATGTTTTCATTTCTGTTCATCTCTATGTACTCATGTCGCATATATCAAACTCCTCAGATTTAAGTCCGGCATTTATCAATCAGTTGTACACACATTCCATACTAAACATACAATTCATACAAAAGCACATATACAATTCATACAAAAGCACATGATCACCTTGCGTGTCTATCGTCATGCAATACACACATAATTCACAAATCACTAATTTATTTAATCATATGAATATATAATCATACACACATATATATGTCATGTTTCAATGCATGCTCAATTGACTTTCCGGTTATATATTCATATACAAATATCTAACCATTTAAACATTATACCTTTTATACAGTCAGGTTTATACCTTAAGTAAGCCTGATTTACTTCAAATTCATCAATCATACATTCACTAAACTTTTCTAGCAATATTTATTCATATAGTTACCCAATTCTCATTCATAATTACCTCACGTTCTTCAATGCTCAATCATTTATGCCTAATACACATTACTCATATCCTTAAAATCATGTTTGCATTTATAGGAACACCTTTATTCCTTTTTCACATCATAATTTCCAGATTTGGATACATTGACATAAAAAAGTACATTCTTTAAGTTATGACATCAGTTAATAACCTAAACTTATCAAGCTCTTATCCAATTAATCAAGTAACAATCTAAGTTCATTTCAAGCGTTAATCAAGTCCAAATACACCAATTTAGAGTGACTTTCCTCAGCTGGTTCAACATATACACAAAGTTGAAATTAACATTCTAGAACTAAGCCCACGATCGTGGGGGACTATGTTACGATCGTGACATAAAGTAAGTAAAAAAGGCACAATCGTGCGCTGAGGGCCACGATCGTGCACTATCTTTCTTCCCTCAATTATGCACGAATTTTACATACTTAGAGACATCACTACCACTTGAATTTTTCTAGAATTCATGTCCTTTAAAGCTACTTCATTTTATGCTAGTATAGCTTCCATATTGGTTACATTAAACCTCACAAAAATTTTCTCACTTATTGCATTACCATTCACTTTATGTCAGCATACATGCAGTCCTAAATTTTTCCATATTTGAAAACACTTCAATAGCACCTATGTTTAGCATAAATTCATCATCAGTTATACTTCCAATCTCAACTTAAACCATCCATATAATAGCCTATAAACTACTATTATCATGCATCCAAAAATATAATAGAAAGTAAACCTTTCATTCATCATTTTCCAGCACAATTTCAACACCAATACCATATTCAATCTATCCCTAATCAATCATCATAATTTCTACTAATATATGCCATAATAGATCAGTACTTCACTTACTTGTTTAGCTCAAATGCCACATCAATGTATCAAGCCTGCTTTGCCACACATGCATGCAAGATCATCTCATGAACAATGAGGGAGTAGGATGAGTTTCAGCAGGAACAAGAAGAAGACAACAGAATATAGCTATCTTTCTGAAGAAATTGACAAAGGTTTTGAGGTGGTAATGGATAGAATTTAGAGCACAAACTCAAGATGTGAGGGAGGAGTGAGTTCTGATAGTGAGAGGGAGAAGAAGGAGAGAGTTACAGCAGAATACAATGAAGATGATTCTCGAAGTTTCTATGTCATATAGTGTAGGTGTAAGATGAGTTTAAGGACAATTGTCAAGTGCCTAATCCAGCTACATGTCCACTCTTTAGGCTGCCAAATGTCACTTAGTTCTTCTGCCATTTTTCACTCAATTCTCTAAGCTATTTGTCACTCAAGTCTACTACCATATGTCATTTATTTTATAGGCTTATTCATCCTAAATTTTCATATGTCAACTTATCTTGATACTTGAAATTTTTCCTAAGCTAAATGTACATATTAATTCATCAATCTCCTAATTGTAACAATTAACTCCATATTAATAATTGTAAACCATCAATTCTTTTTATTGGCAAATCAAAATACAAGACATTAGAAATGCACAATCATATCATAATTATTTTGAAACTTTCATACCCTGAAACATGTCAATTGAGTGCAATTTTTCTAAATCAAAATTCATGTGTGTATGTTCATATTATGCATGTGAATGAAATCATAAAATCATGTCTTAAATGCACCAAATTCATTCTAATATGGTATAATTCATGTGACTAGATAATTTGACACTCTAATTCTCAATAGTTTTGGAAACTAACTATTACAAACAAGTTTATCAACCTCAACCACCTTTGCTCATCAATACAAAAAGTTGGAATTGCTGGCCACCCCAGAATGAAGCAGTTGATATTACAATTGTATAAAGCCACAAAAACATGCTCCGAGCATACAAGTCAGATAGAGAAAGAAGTTTATTTTCTACTAGAATTTTAAAGCCTAATAAAATGTTCCACAATTCTTCAAGTAAAAAAGAAAAAGCCATTAAACTATATGTTTATGTTGTAACTACCACAACAACAGTAAAGAATGGTAATATGTCACCAATAACTAGTCAAAATTTTTAGGTCGAAGTCCAAAAGACAACCTTATAGGGACTAAAGGTAAGCGTATATGGGAATTAAGGAATTTTAATTGAATTAGCAAGCGTTAGAGACGTGGTTCTGATAAGGGTTTGTGTCACTGAATGCTTTCATTATTAACGTTTTCTAGTGATGGATTTAAGGACAAGGTCGAAAACCTGTGCTGTGTTTTTAATATGATATGGTGCAAAGAATATGCTTTGCGTTTTTAATATGATATGGTGAGAATATGCTTTGGCCCATGTGACATCAGATCGTAGCTTTAGTCATTTTGTCTCGATAATTGGGAGCAGTTTCTTCTGGTTTTGGCGTATGGACTTCTTCAAACCTGTTAGCTGTCACTTAAGCTGCAGCTCGGTCGATTGTAGGTGACCTGGGCAAATTTTGAACGGCACTGGTAACATTAACTTTTTATAACTAGGGAAACCAGTGGCTGTGTTGAACGTTTCTTACGTCAAGGGAATATGGCATCTTGAAAACTTTGTGCCAATTTGACAGTGGAATTTTTCCGGAAACCCAATCGTAGCACCCAATCCCCTACGTCATACTCCCTGTCAGTGCAGTGCTTACCGCCTAACTGTTTCATCTGATGTGCTGAGTTTTAGTACTACGGCATATGTAATGGTGACAGATACCCATTTACAGTACCTTTTAAATGAAAAAATTTTAATAACCGAACGAGAGGTGGGGTTATATGCCACCGTTCAGCCAGAGACAATCACATTTTTCACTGAGACAAACAGTCCCCAGATATTCAACACAAATACGCCTCTACTGTCTCCTTAAAGAACTTTTTTCTTGACCTCCTGTCCAATGATGGTAAGCCATCCACATGCTCAAAATGTTTTAAAACGAAAGAGTTCACGCCAAAATTGACTCGTAAAGGCTGCATCTCGATCGTTGGTCATGGTCTTTGGTAGTCCGTAAAATTTATATGCCTGATTCACGATTACTCTGGCAAACTTAATTACATTGTGTACAATAATCATATTTGCTAACGCGATCAATGACAAACAAAATGACATAACACCCATCTTATTTAGTTAAACCATCAAAATGATAAAATGACATCCAAGCTGATGTCAGACCTAATTGTTAAGGTAGTTGCAGTAATCCTAACCGACCCAGCAGTCTTGTACTTATTTCTTTGACAAGTTGCACAGCCCCAAATAAATTCCCTCACGTTGCTGTATTTTTCTCCAAAATAGTATACATGTAACTTCTTATATGTGCCCACAAATCCCGAATGAGAACTTAGCATGTTATCATGCGATAGAAAAATGATTTGGGTCTTTAATTTTAGGTTACTGCCAATGAAGAGTAGCCCGTTCCACCGCAGCAAGCCCAATGCTGGTCCTAAGATTTTATAGGCTTGGGCAAAATAAAAAGAAGGATTCCAACAAATCGATAATATACAAATATGTATTATTTGAAAAAACATGAGATTCAGTTCTTTTATAAGCATTTTTAATTAAAATATTTCTTATTTTATTGACAACATTATTTCAATTTTTAAGATCATAAATATTTTAATAGAATGATTGGTTGCTCATCTATCCTTAAATTTTCTAAATTCAATGCATTTGATATATATTAATCTTTCTCAAATTGTTAAGATTCTCATGAGTATTAATCTCATCACTTAAAATTTCATTACGTTTTTCAAAACTATCTTCATTTAATTTCCTATAATTTTCACCAGAAGACTCACTCTTTCAATAAAATTATCAAAAACTCTTTCTTAGGATATTAACTATTCTACTCTCTTTTTTTTTCACTTCTAGATAAATACTTTTGGACAACACTATATCAAATAATTATAACACAATTGAAATAGAAAAAAGAACAAAAGCTTATATATGGAATTGGAAGAAGTAGGTAGGTGCAATAGAACAACAATAATTAGATCATTTATCACAATGATATATAATGGTATTATATATCTGCAACAAAGGACAAAAAATCAAATTCAAAATCATATCTTATATTAAAAATAAAAAGCAAAGAGTAAACTTTTATGATAAAAGTTATCATTACACAAAATTTATTTTCGACTTTTCAAGTAATTCTAAAACATCTAAAACTAACATCAATCCACTTTTCATAAAAGAGAATAAAGATTGATACCAATATTCACATTATAGAAATATTGAAATTAGATTTCATTAATAATTTACAAAATTAAATTTATATGTCAAAAATTAGTTGAACCTATAAATAAAAAATGCTAATTATGACTTAATAAATAAAAGAGAGATAAATTGCAATTGAAGAAAAAAATAAGGGATAAAACAATCAAGTATGATATATGTGAAGTGAAATAAAAAAATTAAACGAACTTCAATTCAAAATAAAATTATACTTATAATCGCAATTGACAAATATCATATATAATTAAATTAACAAATTTCAAATTATCCAGATAAACTGTAATTAAAATAGGAAATAAAAGAAACATAAATTATAACTAAAATTTAATTTGACCTTCAATTAAGAAATAATAAGTTCAACCCAGATTGAAAAACCTATTATACTCATAATTAAATTTCAAAATTTTACCCAATCTATAGATCAAAAAAGCTATAGAAAAAATTTAAAATTCAAAGCAATAAAATAAAATAAAATGAGACTTGAGAGAATAAATGAGATGCATTTTTTACCTAAATGAGAATGATGTTGATGGAGGCAAGACGAAGATGAAATTCTTGAATTTAAGGCCTTCTCTTATTGAACTTTAATTAGAAAAATGTGAATTTTGGTATCTAGTGGGAGCAATTCTATTTTGAAATGCTCAATTCTATAACTATTTTATCTCCCCAAAAGAAGTTTTTGTATGCATAATGATGAACCAAGCTATTTTTTCACCAAATTAAGATTGATGTTTGCTCCCTAAATAACTTTTGTTAAAACCTTTAAAAAAGAACAACTCTTTCTAAACTTGTTTCACTCAAGTGAAAAACTCCTAGGTTGTGAAATAACTTGTAATTAGTAGGCTTCTAATAAGCTTAGGCCCTTGGTGAAGACCCTTTTTTGCCCTTACTCAGGACTAGTTTTGAACAAGCCAATGGTGTAGCACCCCACTCCCGTAAGACCCGAATCCGACATCGATGGGTTATATCCGAGTCCGTGCCCCGTGAGAGTGGCGTATTAAAACACTCAATCAGTCAAATCTCATTTACAAAGTCTTTTTTTTCTTTTTTTGGAACAATGCACACTTTTGCGGAAAATTAATGATCAATTCGGGTTCGTTTCAATCATAAACTTTTTTAATAACATATATGATAATTGCACTCGAAAGTTAGTTTCATTTACAACCTTTTTTTCATTTTGGAAAATTTATTACAAAATAAGTTTAATCAATAAACATAATGCAGAAATCTCAGAATACATTATTTCTTACAAAAATTAATGAAAATAAAGATGCAGACGTGAACTGAACCCGACCTTTATCTTTTTCATTGTATGCAGTAGGTAAACTCCCATTTGGCTAACGGGGTACTCTTCTGAGCCTGAAAAATATTTGCAAATTTTGGGTGGGTTTTTCGAACTCAGTGAGTGACCATCATCGATAACTCACCCAGTCACATAACACATAATTCACATTCACATCAATGCAATTTAATCATTCATATTATGCATATGCAGTGCACATGAGA
>JAOQMP010001134.1:0-13886 GCA_027563575.1 Erythroxylum pedicellare
ACTCAACCATAGCCTTAGTGGCTTGTATTCTCTATATATGGTGGTATGTAGTAGGAGGAGGAAGAGTAGATTTTATGCCATACAAAGTCACCAAATGCTCACTATAGTGAAACTGAATGTATGATTCCTTATAATTATCAATGTAAGCACCAAGTGTAGCCATCCATGAAGCTCCTATTACCATGTCATTCCCTAATACAACAAGGACATAAGTAGTGAAGGAGACTACATAACCATTAATTCGAACTGATAATGCTCTTATAATACCCTCAACTTCTAAGAACTTTCCGTTTCCAACCATCACTTTGACCCCTCGAGCTGGTTCAATTTGAAGTTGTAGATGTCAACCCACTTTGGGCTATATAAAACTATCTGAGCTTCCCCCAACCAATAACACCCATACCTAGGTACCATTAATAGCCCCTAAAAATTGACTAGTGTTTCCTCCTGGTGTACCATTCATCGCATGAAAGGACAAATGATGAGGAGTTAACTCACCTTCATTTTGATTTGCTTCTTTTGATACCATGTCCACCTTTTGTTCATCTAGAGGTTCATCTACATCTGTTAGAAACAACATTAATTATTTACTTGGGCACATGTGATCCCTATGGTACTTCTCATGACATGTAAAGCATAGACCCTTGTCTTTTATTAGTTGAACCTTGGTTGGAATAATACAGCGAATAAGAGTGGGATTACAGGTGGTGAAGTGAGATTGCATTATGGGTGTCAATAACAGAGGAGGGAGACTTGCTGAAGCAGTTGGTGGATGCAGGCACATTGGGAAAGTGGAATTGGTCACGAGAGGACCAGTCTTGGGAAGTGAGACAAAGTTGAGGGAATTGGGAGTAAGATTTTTAAGTCTAGTTGAGCCAAAATAATTCCCAAAGCTTCTTCTTGTATCATAAAGTTTAGCAAGCCCGATAACTTGGATCAGACTAGAAGGCTCTTATGTAATGACATCACTTTTAATGGGCTCCTTCAACCCATTTATGAAGTAGTCCAATAATACATTCTCTATAAGATCTATAGATTAGTTATCTAGGATCATGAATTGAGTATAATATTCAGTAATTGGCCCATTTTGCATTAACTTAAAAAGTTGGGCTCGAGGTGACTCAAATTGTGATGGGCTAAAATGCTCCTTTATGGCCTGTGTTAGTAGAGCCTAAGTGGGAATTAGGTTAGCCTTCTGCAACATCTAGTACTAAGGAACCACTATCCCCTCAAAGTGTACAGCGGCGATTGTGAGCCTCTAAATGTCGGAAGTATCATAAAAAGTGAAAAACTGTTCAATTGTAAAGATCCATGTGAGAGGATCCGTTCCATCAAACTTTGGAAAATCAATATTGACTTGTCGAACTTGCAATGTATTAAAGCATCTAATAGTTTGTGACAATCCTGCCTTTGTCGATGACCCTTCAATCACAATATTATGTTCTTGGCGATCAATATATTTACTGAGCCTCTCTATATGTTTATTCATGGATTCCAAAGTCGTCTTAATACATCCCAAATGAATTTGAGTAGATGCATCTCATTTATACAGGTCTGCACTATCATTTGACACTCGGTTAATCTCAGTTTCCATTTCTTTCATTCTTGTGCTTTCGGCCATCATAGCTATCCACCACACACTCTCTCAATGAAAGCACCAATGTAATATCCAATAGAATATTCAAGAACACGCACACAATATTTCTAGAAAATAATACTCTATCGAGATATATATATTCAATACTATAATGTCACCAACTTTACAGAGCCAATGGATAACTGTTTCTAGATTCTAATACAGAAAATATGTAAGAAAAGAGAAAAAACAAGGCAGCAAAACACAAAAATGAGAGGAAGAGGGGATTAGAATCAAAAGAGAGAAGGACACATTAAATTTTCCACGCCCCTTTTAGTTTTGTTAGCCATATATATATTTTGCTTGGGCCCACTTACTCCTTGAGACGCCAGGACACCTTTCTCATACTGTTGCTACCTCTCACCACTTCGTGTTGAGGTTTAGGTTGTGAATCGTGTGCCAACTATCCCACATCCTTCTTATCAGAATTCACGGCCATTTCTGAAATTCTAAGAACACCAGCCTCCTTTAATGTAACAAGCATATTTTTGTGGCAAATAGATTTTCCTGCCAAATATATAGAACAAGCATCAGTTTGAAGCGTACATAACTTTAACCATGATGAGAAATAAACACCTTTTTATGTCTGTTTCTTCATTGTATTAAGTCGAACAAATACAAGGACTAATAGACATCGAAGCAAGAAGTTCAAGGCTATAACACCTAGACAAAGTTTCTTCATGTCCAAGTTATACCGGTCAGTGTGTATTAAAACATACAAAAACCACCAACATAACTTTACTATATAAGTCTTACACAGTTACGAAAAAAATGATAATCCAAAGATCCAACATCATTACCTTCAAGCATGCATGCTCGTGTTTATAACTACTACAAATAATAGATCTAAAAGATGCCAATGGAAAAGGAACAAAATTATGTGTAAATCTCATAAATGGATATGTTTGTCACCCAGACACTTACCGTAAATACTATGTTTCTCTTATGAAGCTTTCTTTAAGATAATAAAGTAAAAAACAGTTACAAGATGTTTGGAATGGTATGAATTGAATTTAATTATAGCATTGAATTCAATTCAAGTGTTTAGAAACAAAAAAAGGGTGTTTATAAATTGAATTCACCTGAAAAAACATCAGATGAATTACGAACTAGGACTTCAATTCTTCTTTTGAATGTTAAAAATATCCTTCCAATAATACCTATCTAACCCTACCATATATCTCTTCACCTCAAGCAACACCTCCCACCTTAAACAGCCCCTCCCACTAAGAAACGGAATAATAACATGTTCTCCACGAATCAATACCTCCCACCATATCCAGGTTTTCCCTTTTCCTTGCTCATAGGTCTCTTTTCTTTTTTTTTATTTTTTTGTCTATGATCATCATTCTCTTTTAATCCATTGTTCAATTTAGCTTCTCCTTTCATTTTCCCACCCTGTCTACATTCTTTTGCATTTCTCAAATTTTTTGTATGTATCTAGATATTTTGGTTTGTTTGTTTTCGACTATATTTTAAGTGAATCTTGTTCCATTTGGGATCTTGAGTGTGGAACTTTATGGATGATATAACTTGCTCTATGCAAGTATGAATTTTTTTATTTAATTTTTTGATGTAACGATCTTATGTCTCCCTATCACTGGAAGACATGTAAAACTTATTATGATATTATGTAATTTGGAGTGAAATTTCAAAAATTGATAGTGCCTTATAGTTGTCAACACAAAAGAACTACTGCTCTTTCATGCATTTTTAAGCTCGGTCTAGCATAATGTTATTTACAATCAATTTTTTCTTTTCATTTTAATAATGAACTTTTTTGATGGTATCACTTCTAATGAAATTGATGTTTATAACTTGCTCTATGTAAGTGTGAATGTTTAGTATTTAATAAGATTATTTTTTAGTCAAGAGAAAAAATGTCATATGAAATAATTGAATTCATTTTGATTGTGTTCCAAATAGTGTAATTGAATTCAATTCTACTATTACTGGGTTTGTTCCAAATAGAGTAAATTGAATTTAATTGAATCTCATTAATATAATTGAATCTAATTCGTTAATGAATTCAATTCAAAAGTTTCCAAACACCCTGTTAAAGTGAAGATTAGTCAAATTAGTAAACGCTTGAAGCGTTAGATTGTATATTCTCTATTTATTTATTGGAAATTATAAACTGCAGAAACCATAATTGCAGTTATGACTTACCTGCTGCTTGATATCTATATGGATATGTCCTCAGGGGATCGAGCTGGGTTACCATACTAAGTTCCCTCTTTTCCATACTTGCATCGCAATACTTTGATCACTTCTCAGAGGCCGATTGATGCAATGTTTCTCACTTTCTCTATCAACTTTTTCATCTCATCATATGCGGCTTTGTGTTGACCTTTGAAATGATATACACGACTAGACCTTGATGTGCTCTAGTATGCTTGATATTCAATGCATTTATGTAGCAGTTGGCAGTTAGATCCAATTTATCACAGTCGAAGTAGACACTGCCCTAATTATTTAGTGCCTGTCGAATGATAAAATAAATTCAACATAATGTTCACAACAAATAAAAGGTCACGTTAGAATTCAACTCATTTGTCCTTTTCGTAAGCCATCCAAAGGGCACCTAAGGGCTTCTTCTAGAAATTTGATGACATACATAGAGGAATCAGAATCAAGACTTGAATATGCTAATATGTAAACTTTAAGAAATAAAGCTTCAAATGATCGTTGTTCTGAAATTGACTTCTCAGCCTTGGCCAAAGCCTCTTCTCGATGGCCAGCGTAATACAAAATCCATCCCTCATAGACACATCTTTTAAGTTCAGATGTAGCGTAATTTCTAGTTAACCGGAGGCTATGTGTAGCAACTTTTTGACAATTTAACATGGAAACAACATGAAGCCATTGGAACAAAGAGATTGATTCTTGTGTAAGAACCGAAGGGAAAATCATTATAGAGAACCTATGGAAAAATGACAATACATGTAAGCAACATTTTCATTTGTAATTAATAAAAAATGATGCATAAAATGGGTTAAAATAAAACTGATCATGAAAAAGCATGTAAGTGGGACCCATCTTTATTAAATAAAGTCATCAGGTGAGCCCCATAACAAAAAAAAAAAATCCATGTCAATAGAAAACAAATGGTACCCTAACACTACTAGGAGTCAGGGTTCAATTTGAACATTTTCTAAGTGTAATGGTTCATTTTGAATGTTTTACAAACGATACAGTTTAATTTGAACATCGTCAAACGTTAGGGCCTATTTTGTACATCAGTGTAAACATTATAGTTCATTTAGCCTTTTTGGCCTATTTTGGTTAGATGAACCTTATGTTAGTTCTTTAATATGATTTATTCTTGTACTAATGCAGTTGGTTGTTTGATATATTTTAATCTGATTACGCATTTTATTTATGTTATAATAATTAAAGTATATTAGATCATAATCTAATTTCATACGTAGAGATTAAGAAATCCTAGTGCGAATAGAAGGAGTTGATTGTAACCCTAGAGATAGAATGACATAAATCTTCTAGATTAAAGTCAAACCTAATAGATGAACTCATAAATTGGTATTGCAATCTTAAAAGATTTAACCGGAGTAATTCGATTATAAACCTTAGAATTAGTTGTTAGTAGACTCAAGGTAAGCTATTAGCATACCATAGGAGTCTGTACGGTCCAATACATCAACAAAACAACTACATGATAAAAGATCAATTTTTTAAGGATTTAAGGGGATTTGAGCCTAGATACTAATTTGTGATAATGATAGTTTTTAAGTGAATTCCACTTTCTTTGCATTCATTACCGTTTCCTATTTCTTTAATTATTTTAGTATTTATTTTCTTTTTGTTAAAAATATAAAATCAGTCTTTAAGCTAGATGATAGGGGAAGGGTAAAACTAGTATTCATAGTCTTCGTGGGATAAATCCGTATTTGCTAGTACTAGTTATAGCTATGTTATACACTTGCAGTTATTACAATATTGACCAACACAAAATAAGTTAATCAGATGGCTCCACCTACAAACTTGAATAGAAAACCTGAGGTGAATATTCTTCCATCAAGATCACCATCCATATCTACATCTATAAAACCTTCTACAGTTAGCTCACCATAACACAAACTCTACTTTGATATGCCTCTTAAAGAATCTCAAAATCCATTTTATTACTTCACAGTGAACCTTCCCTGGATTCGAGAAGAATCTGCTCACCATCCCAGCAGCTTAAGAATTATCTAGCCTTATGCGCACCATTACATACATCAAAGACCCTACTATAGATGAGTATGGAATAGAGGACATGCGAACTTTTTCCTTTTTTATTGAGGTATATAGATGCTTATATTGCTTGAAGTGAGATGCTAGTGGTATGCTAATTGACTTGGCATACTTTAGATTGAACCTTTCTAGCTCTCATCCAATATCTCTCTTGAGACAGTCACGATTGCTTATCCTTCCTATCTCGAGTTATCTCCCTCTACGGGTCCTAAATCTTTCATATCAAAAGATTTGGATAAGTTGTCCCTTAACTTTTAGATTATACCAATGTCTTGACCCATAATCAGCATATCATTAAGATAAAGAAGAATAATGATGAAGTTCTTAGGCAATACAAAGAAGTGTCAACATAAATTTGTTTAAAACCATGGTCTGTCATAAAGGAATCGAACTTCCGATACCACTACTTTAGAGGTTGTTTTTAGCCATAGATTTCTTTAACTTGTCGACCAAATTTTCCTTACTTTTTGCTTTGAAACCTTTTACCATGCATGTCTTCTGTTCTAAATCTCCATGCAAGAAGGCTATTTGAACATATAATTGTTCAAGCTTAAGATCCAAACCTTTAGTCAGACCCAAAACTATTTGAATTGAGGTCATCTTGACTATCGGTGAAAAGATTTCATCAAAGTCAATACCCTTCTTTTGACAGAATCCTTTTACTTCTAACCTTACCCTAGGCTTCACCAACTTGTTACCATCTCTCTTTATCTTTAACATCACTTATTTTTTAATTCTTTTTTTCCTTTTAGAAGCTTTACAAGCTTGTACATATTATTTATCTTCAAAGAATCCATCTCCTCCTTTATAATTCAGGGCTAGAGATCTTTGTCTTCACAAGACACAACCTCTTACACAGTTTCAGGCGCCAGCTGTAAACAATAGGTATTCATAACTTAGATACCTCGTGGAAGGTCTTTTCTCCCTTGTCGACCTTTGAAGCATTGTTTCATTAGCTGTTGGATCCAATTATGGCCATTAACCATTATCCTCAATGGATTCATTTTCAACATTATTAAGATATGGTTTATATAGCTCATCATTATTAGATTGTATATGATTACCACCAATCTGTGTTTGGTCATACACTACATTTTCTTTGCCTGTAGACTGTTTAATAGTTGAAGGAATTGGAGAAGAGCTAACTATTCCATATGATGAGTTACAGTCTGATGATTTATCTCCACTCAGAAGGTTAACACCTCTTTTGTGCTTCTAGAACACCACATCTCTGCTCTTGGCTACCTTTTGCTTATCTAGGCCATAAAGTCTAAAGCCAAACTGATCACAACCTTATCCAACAAAGATGCATGGTATCAAATTTGAGTCAAGATTCTTTCTTTAATCTTTAAGTAAATGTCTAAATATCTTGTAGCTAAAGACTCTCCAATGATGATATATAGGATACTTATC
The DNA here is from genome assembly GCA_027563575.1 of Erythroxylum pedicellare. Lineage (NCBI taxonomy): Eukaryota > Viridiplantae > Streptophyta > Magnoliopsida > Malpighiales > Erythroxylaceae > Erythroxylum > Erythroxylum pedicellare. The sequence goes on from JAOQMP010001134.1 coordinate 7,304, forward strand.
AGTTTACACTCTCCTAGGAATATCAAAATCCAATGAAATTGAGGGAGCTCGATTAATCAGGTAGAGCATAGTTTGGACTATTTCTCCCCAAAATTTCTTTGGCAATATAGACATCTTGAGTATGTACCAATCGTTCTCCATAATGGTTATGTTCATCATGTCAGTAACTTTATTATGTTTGGAGTCCCTGGTTCAGGTTTCTCATATCTAATTCCATGCGATGTACCATATTCTCCAAATACCTTAGAAGTATACTTTCCTCCTTTTTCCATTCACAAGAACTTTAACGTCCTTTTAGCTTCCCTTTCTATCATAATATGGAAATTTGGGCAAGTTTCAAAAACTTGAATCTTAGATTTCAACATGTAGACTCAATTCTTCATCGAAACATCGTCAATGAATGTAACAAAATATTAATTTCCTCTTAGTGACTCCTCCTCAATAGGACCACATACTTCTAAATGCACCAAGTCCAATAACTTTTAGTTCCTTGTAGATCTTCTCTTGAAAGAGACTTTACGTTGCTTTCTAGCCAAGTAATGATAGTAAGGATTAAGCGATTGTGAGTTCTTGACTGGGCTAAAAAATTTAATCTTTTGTCCTTTTTGGCTGTGTATACTTCTCCACCACCACACACTTTTAAGTATGTCTTATACAGTAAGTAACATTACTCTCCTTAGGCAACCTTCATAATGCCTTTGGAAATTTTCCACTTGTTATCCCTAAAAGTATGATCAAATCCTTCTTGATCTAACACATAATATGATAACAAATTTAGCCTTAGATTAGGGATGTGTTGTAAAACATCTAATGTTTGTCTGAACTCGGATATCATCTGTCCTGACTATTTTGGCAAAATTTTAGTTTCCCATCTTTACACTGCCAAAATCTCTGCTTTTGTAGTTGAGAAGTACTCCACCTTTGGAACACAATGATAAGATGTTCCAGTGTCAATCAGCCATTCAGAACCAAAATTGATGACACGGAAGCATTCGCTAGTTTCACAAACTAGGGATATCACATCATCTGTATTTTAAGTTGTTACTATTGCATTTTTATCATCACCATCATTATGATGATCTTGCATTTTATGATCTCTCTTCCACTTATAACAGAACCTCTTATTGTGTCCTGACTTATCACAATAGTGGAATGTCATCATGTCTTTGTCACCTCTAAACTTTGAATGGTTTTTAGACTTTCCATTACCTTTGGGACCCTTACTCTTATTCCTTCCCTTACTTTCTATCACAAAAGCCTGTACTTTATCAACTCTATTCTTCTTTCTTCTTCTTTCTTCATTAAATATACTCTCTTTAATTACATCTAAAGAGAGCATACCTTCAAGATTTGAGTTGCTAATCATCACCACTAATGTTCCTAACTACCCAGTAATGAACTCAGTAGGGAAAAAAACTTGAAGCTCACCATCAAGAATGATCTTCATTGTAGTAAGCTTGTTAATTATGTCCTGGAAATCACTTAGATGCTCCAAAACTCATTTCCCAGCTTTTAACTTCAAGTTCATAATCCTTTTAACAAAAAAGACGTTATTATAAGTAGTATTCCTTTCGTACAAATTTAGCTTCTTCCATGACTCAAAAGGATCTATTTATTGAGACACATGGTTGAATAAGCTGATGTTAATCCATTGTCTTATAATGCCTAGAGTTTTCTATTTTATCTTTTTTTCATTCTCTATCAGCCACCTTTTTATTTAAAGGAACATCATCCCTTATATCTTTATCTACATAAATAGGATAAAAGAGATCCTTGCAATATAGAAGGTCCTCCATCGTGGGCTTCCAAATCGAGTAATTTGACAACATTAACTTGACCATAGAGTTATTTTTACCTTCCATTATGATGACTTTGATACCACTTATTAGGAGACAAAAAGTACAACTCTCTAAAAGATCAACCAAATATTAACGACAAGAAAGAACTCTTCAAGTTATAGAAACAACATAATATGATAATAAGAAACTTTAAAGATGAAACAAACACCAAGATTTATATGGAAAATCCTTTAGCATAGAAGGAAAAAAATCACGAGACAAATTGACAAGCAAATCCACTAAAATCAATAAGGATTCACAGAAAAGTTGACCTCTCACCTCCTAACATCAAGTTTTCTCACAAGTTTCAGGATTGAAACCAAAGTTGATATCACATTCAACAAACACTCAAACCAATCCCCAAAACTAATTAAATAAGGATGAGAATATAAGACTATTTGCCCTCTTTACGTTTTTCCTTACTTTTGGATGTTATGGCCACACTCTCTACAAAAGCCTATATCTTTTCTCTTTTATATCATAAGATAAGTTTTTCTACACTCGTACTCAGTCACACAACCATGTAATTAATCGTGTATCTTTAGCATTGCTTTATTTACAATTGTACACGATTAGAGAGAGTTACAATTTTTCCACTCATAACCATGTATCTTCACACAGGTGTGTACACGACTATGTATAAAACCGTGTATGTCTTCACCTCTTCAAAATTTCTTCACACATTTACATAGACTTACATAGTTAATCCACATGGCCATGTAAGCTAAGACACAAACATGTAGCACTCTATATGACTGTGTATCTCTTCAAAAGAGATTTTTCCATCTTATTTTTACTTATTCATCATTCCCACAATCCATAAAGTTGTCTACTATCACCAAAAGTCTTAAAATAGGGTTGGAAACCTAACACTAGTAGCTAAATGTCTAAGTCCCAGGCCAATAAAACACCAACACACACATCTTTGTCAATCTTTGACCAATCTGGTATGTTCACAGGCAGTGAAGTATGTCACCGAATTCCTCTTCATATCTTGCTTGATTTAACTTGTCACTTTCTTCAATGAAGCTCATAAGGTCTATAAAATTTTCTTGGTCTCTACTGCAGAAACTGCATAAGGTTGTATTGAAACCCAAAAATCACAACTTGGGTATGGGGTTTCTTACCAGTTTTAAGATCTATAAGCAATAAATATACATTACTCACCATTGTAAACATGAATTCATTTGTCATAACCTCACTCTCTCCCATTCTTGCATAGAGTCAAAAAATAAATTCAGGTTGATCTGTGTATAACCATACACAAGCAAAGACTTAGAGACCAAATTAGGTTTAGGCATTTCTTCAAATAGTTGGGGCAAATCGTCTACTATAGAGCCTTTTGTAACAATTATTGAAATGATTAGTAATGAGAGTACCAAACGCTAAAAGCACAAACTTGAACAAATAGTCATGAGTAGATATTGTAGAAGTGAAATGATTATAGTTATAAAGCTTATATTTATTGAGCCCTTGTATATAACACTATGAGAGGCTTCTTTCTTATGTTGGACAATTCATTTTTATCTGTTACAATTTAACCTAGGTCAACCTTAGATAATAAAAATTGAAACTTGGATTAACAATTAATATATCAAAAATTGATAAACACATATATTATACTTGATCTTAGCCAAAAGTCTAAGAAAGATATGAATTTTGCAATCATCAATTCCATTCTTTCTCAACTATAATTCGAAGCTCTGGGTAAGAAAGTGAAGGCAAAATAGATATAGAAACAATTATTTCAAAAGGAAATTGAGATGATATTATGGATTCTGTTACTAATTCAACCGTGGAAAATGATAAAAACAAACAAAATTAGAAGTAGAGGAAAAGAGCCAAACAGATAAATAATAGCTACTTTTTTAGATTCACAATTTTTAATTTGTTTATACACAAGGTAGCACATATAAAAATTAAAAAATAATTCCACCTACATTTTCTTTGATGAAGGGTTAACGAAGATGTTAAGTCGAGGTTCTTTTTGAATGTTTTTTAAATGTTAGGGCTCTTTTTGTGCGTGTTAAAATCTTTAAGGTCTAAATTGAATTTTGGTTAAAACCTTAAGGTCCAATTTGACCCTTTTGTCTAAAACTAATAGAAATGAATTGCCAAATTAAAAAGCTTATGTTGCCTCTCAAGAAGCGCTTGTTTAATGTTCCCACTTCAGCTTACTCCACCGTGATGTTGGAGACTAAACTCCTCTCCTTCAACCAGGCATAATTCCAATAGGTTGTCACTCATAATTTCTTAAAAAATATATATTGCAAAATCAACCATATTAAGAAGGTAACAAATCTCATTTTGTTCAAAAGAAGGTCTCAAAGATTCATTTTGAGAGTAGCCCTTTAATCTCCCACTCTCAACAATTTACCATCAATTACATTAATTACTGCCCTAGTTATGGTTAAAAACAAATGGCCTAATATAAGAGGTACTTTAATGCCATCATCCATATTTAATATGAAAAAAGCATATAGGAATATTGAATATGTCAATATGAAATGATCATCCTCGTTGGTTTTGGTTCTCTTAACCCTAATATCTTAATAACTTATAGGGAATCAAGCTAATGCTAGCCCTATAAGTCAATCAATCCTTTTTCGATTGATAAACTACCAATTAAGTAAAGAACAATGAAATTCCATGGATCTTTAAGCATTTTAGGTATTTTGTTCTGAATAATGACTAAACAGTCCTTTCTAAGTGTCACTGTGGATAGTTCCTCTAACTTCCTTTTATTTAATAACACATTCTTTAGAGATTTGGCATACTTTAGGATATGTGGAAGAGCCTTAATAAAAGGTAAGTTAATATTCAATTATTTAAAGAGTTCTAAGAACTTACTAAACTATTCGTCAATGCAATCCTTCTTTACTTTTATTAGATACATGATAAAAGGCTTGAACTACTTTGACAACTTGTGTTGCTTGCCTTCTTTATCTCCTTCATTATCCTTTTTCTTTGTCACAATCTTCTCCTACTAAAATTCTTTCTATTCCACGCTTGACTTCCTACCATTTCTAAGAATGATTACCTTCATGTGTTCCTTCAAGTTTGTCTCACTATTGCCAGGCAAGCCTCCTTATGATCTTTAAAAAATTAGCTTATTCTATTTGGTTCTCCAAGTTATGGATAGAAGTTCTTGAGTGAAGCTTTAGTGGCTTGGATTTCAAATATATGAAAAAATTTAATCTTGATATCTTTTTGGCTAGGTGTCTTCTCTTGTGGTGGATGATGTTGTTGAAATCTAAGGGGAAGGTTCTATCTTTGTTGCCCCCAATTCTCCTAAGAATAATTTGGGCAATCCTCCATCCTGGGTTGTAAGTGTTACTGTATGAGTTATTTTATGGCAAAGGAACATTATTAAAGTAGTCAATATGTTTAACTGCTTTTGTTGCAACCTTAATAAATTTCATTTGAGTTACTTATTGCATGATTGATAATCCATCAATCCTTTTTCTACGAGTTTCTACTTGAATTGGTAAATCTATAATCACATATACCTTTTAAAGTCTAGTAGGTTTATTAGTTTTAGCTATTGAGCTTTATTAATAGCTATTCCTACCATCTCTTCGATCAAATTTTAGGTACTTCAAATTTCTTGATATTTAGGGTTTCTCTAGCTGTAGTATTTATCATTTTCCTAGTTAAAGGATTTAGAACATTATAAAATGTCTGAGCCTATAACCAAATAGGAAGACTAGGGTGTGGGCACCTTTTTAATAAATCCTTTAATCTCTCTTATGTATGATATAAAGTATTTGATTCAATTTAGGCATAGGAAGAAATGCCATTACTCATTTTCACCATCTTAGTTGGTGGCTTGATCCTAATTCATGATTAATCATTTAAGAAGAGAGTTCAATCACTACTTAGTTTGGTTACTCAATGAGAAAGGAAATAGCCTAAATCAAATTAAATCATTAGGTGCTTCAATTATCTTAAAGGTACTAAAACTCTATAGGAAATTGTCGATATGAGAGTTTGGATCCTCGTATTATAATCCATCAAATTGAATTATCATTTACATAACATTTTGTTTAATCTCAAAGTTATTGACTCTAACTATTGGCCTAATGATAGTGGGACTCAATTCCAGTTAGTAATGGCCATACATACTGAGACATAGTTCTTTGTTATTCCACCATATTTTCTAGTTGAATGTTCTTAAATTCTCACTCCCAATCTTCTTCCCTTTTGTTTATACCTAGTTTTGAGGTTTTGCAAAGCAATCCTTTTGATTCCAGGATCTATCTCGATTAATTCCAACATATTACTTCAGGTCATAAATAAATCTAGCTCCTAAAAAGTAATAAGAAAAAGAGATATTAATGTTCAAAACAAAAATATTAAAAGAAATAAAATCAAAGCAAAGAAAATAAATGGTTAGATTAATAGAAATCAATCTTTCCTAATATCCTAGTCTCTAATAATGATGCCTAAAACTTGGTGGCACTACAACAAAAATGACATACAGTAACACTTTTGACAATATGTTATAAAATAGCTATCTACGGTAACATTATATCTTAAAATGTTATGATTCTTAATTTTATAAGTAACGCTTTATGATTTTATAATATATAATTTATCATTGATAACAATTTTTTTAAGTGTTTCTAAAAATTATAAAAGGTTACTATTTTAAGATGTTACGAAAGTAAAGTAAAATAATGAAACTTTATATGAGTTACTTTAATAATAAATTTATAACACTTTATATGATTTATCTTAATATC